>CABHPP010144954.1:533-28581 GCA_902168425.1 Peromyscus attwateri
GTGTGTGTGTGTGTGTGTGTGTGTGTGTGTGTGTGTGGCTGTGTAAGTGAGGGAGACTTGTGTGGTGACTGATTTGTGCAACACTGGGCCACACACTGCAGTAACCAGCACTTAGTTCTGACCTGAGTGGGGTGTTCCTGTGTCACACAAAGTAACTCATTTGTCCTCACAGCTCTACAGTTGTTACTTAGAGTATGTTGCATGTTATGGTCGAAGAAAATGGAGGCTCAGAAAGACCCACCAGCTTGTCCTACACCAGCCTGGTAGTAAGAAGTTGAATTGGGATTTGAAGCCAGGCAGAGTGGTGGCTCGTCCTTGTCCTCGTCTTTCATGTCCTCCTTGTCCTTATCATCGTCATCCTCCTCTTCCTCTTCTTCCTCCTCCTCCTCTTCCTTCTCCTCCTCTTCCTCCTCTTCTTCCTCTTCCTCTCCTCCTCCTCTTCCTTCTCCTCATCCTCTTCTTCCTCTTCCTCTACTCCTCCTCTTCTTCCTCTTCCTCCTCTTCTTCCTCCTCCTCTTCTTCTTCCTCTTCCTCCTCTTCTTCCTCTTCCTCCTCTTCTTCCTCTTCCTCCTCCTCTTACTCTCCTCCTCCTCCCCTTCCTTCTCCTCCTCCCCTTCCTTCTCCTCCTTCTCCTCCTCCTCTTCTTCCTCCTCCTCCTCTTCTTCCTCCTCCTCCTTCTCAACAGGGCCTCACTATGTTACTGTGTAGCTCTGCTGGCCTGGAACTCCATGGATCTACTCACCTAAATCCCCCTTTAAACTGTGTCTGTGTGGTGTCTGTGTATGCGTGTCTGGGTGTGTGCAGGCGTGCACGGAAACCAGAGGTTGACATCAGGTGTCTAGCTCAAATACTCTCCATCACAGTTTTTGAGGCAGGGTCTCTCACCAAACTTGTAGCTCATTAATTTGTCTAGACTGTCTGGCCAGTGTGCTCCAGGGGTCTGCCTTCCTCTGCACCCCCAGATCAGGGTTGTGGACATGTGATATAGCCCTGGACTTTCACTTGGGTCATGGGAATCCAAACTCAGGCGCCCATGCTTGTGTGGCCAGCACTTTACGAATGATACCATCTCCCTCGCTCCTCTTTCTTCTCCTTCTAAATAAGTTGGTTACATGAATTGTTTAAGACAAGCTGCTTACATCCCCTGACCCATTTTTGTCTGCTTGTTTTAGAGATAGGGTCTCATTACATAGCCCAGGCTGGCCTGGAACTCACTAACCTCCTTCTCGGTTTCAGTACTGTTGGGGTGGCAGGTCTGTGCCACTACGCCCGGCCAGCATGGTCTCTAATTCTGTGGACTTCTACACTTTTCCTCATTTGTGTTTCAGGAATCACACTGTGTCTTGAGATCACATTGGGAAAAACAATAGAATTATCCTCGCTTTGTGGTTGGGGATCATGTTAACGGTGTGACATTGTGTCGGCTAAGACAACCTACACTCCTTCATTTAGCACAAGCCAAGGCAAGCCAGCCATGGCCACACCTGCACATGAAATCTTGATAAATTCGATAATCATTAAGAGCTGAAAAAAGGGTTGGTGCCCGGCTCCGTGGGCAAAAGCACTTGTTGCACAAATCCTGGGAACCTGAGTTAGACCCTCAGAGCCCACGGTGGAAGGGGAGAACAACCAATCCCCCAAACTTGCCCTGACCTCCACACTCATGCTGTGGCACATGTACACACGACAGTGACAGCAACAAATTATTTTTAAAAAGACCCTGGGACTAGAGAGATGCTACTGTTGATAGCCCTGGCTGCTCTGGCAGGGGACCTTAATCCAATTCCCTCATTCACACGGAGGCTCACGAGCATGTATAACTCCAGTTCCACGGGTCCCAGCGCCCTCTTCTGGCTACTGTAGGTACTGCATGCATGTAGTGCTTAGACATACATGCAGACTAAGCCCTCAAGCATGTAATACATCTTTAAAATAGGGAACTAAAAAGGTTTGTGAACATTGTATGTTTCACATTCATGAAGTGTGCATAGACAAAATGGCTTTGTTGGTTAAAAACTGGGGGCCGCCAGGGTTGGGGATGTAGCTCATTGGTTTGACTCTCATGTAACAAGCGTATGAGTCTGGGTTTGATTTCTAGAACCTCAGAAAATAAAACAATGAAGGACCACTTAGAGACACAGCACTGTGGCTTGGATGAGGTTTGAGTGTACCCCTCAATGTTTCGGGGGTCAGAATGTAACCCACTGTGAGGTGCCGAGAGGGAAGACACTTAAGCTGACTATGGTCTTGCCTTAGAGGCAGGGCCTTTGGGAAGTGATTTAGATGGAGCGCCTGTGATTGAGTCCCAGTAGTGTTATAAGGAGGGAGACCAGAGGACGTGCTCACGTACACAGCTCTCTGGCTCTTGCTGTTCCGTGCCCTGTGCTGTGTCAGGACTTTGACAGGAATAAAATCATCACTCAGTGAGGCCCCTTGGCCTCAGCCTTGGGTCAGAACTGTATTGAAGCAAAATAAAGCTCTCTTCTAAAACAAACAAACAAAAACCAGAAACCATACCCAGTCTGCCGAACTGTGCGATAGGCACAGACCACTAGCAAGCCGTGTGGATAGGTCAGCTGTTCTGTTACCAGGACAGTCTGAGTCCCTTTGGTGAAAGGGTGTTCTCCTTGTCTTTCTCCAGTTGGCTTTCTAGGGTTTGCCACATTAAAGGTGAGCATGACAGTCTTTCATCAGGCCACTCAAGGTGGAAGAGCCTGAGCTTGTTACTATAGCAACACAGGGCCGCTGGTCTTTCATCCCATAAGTATTTACTGAGCACCTGTTATGTGGCAGGCTGTTTTATCTCAGTGATTAATGAGACAAAATAGATGTTCTTCCAGAGTGTTGGTTCCAGTGTGGGAAAGAAACACCAAACAAAGAAACCCACGAAAAGAATACAGATCCATAAAGAATACAGATCCAGATAGAGAGATGGTCTCTGAAGAAAACAGCGTAGCGGGAGCAGGGGACAGCGTGGGAACAGAAGCACATAGTGGGTAGTGGGGCCCCAGGAGGCATAGCTGAGACTGTGCAAAGAGGGTAATCTAATTAACATTGAAACTCTGATTATCTTATATACATCCACGCCCAGCTCGGGCCTCACTCACTCAGTGCAAAAACACATTCCACATTTTACCTTTCCTTTCTCAAGGATCCCATGACACCTCACTTCCCCAGAATAGGAATGAGGACAAGATGGAGGGAAACCCTAGGGAGGGGAGTGAGGCATTGTAGGGAGGCATGGGTGGAGTAATGGCTGTTCAATCCTTTCACATCCTCCCACTACGTCCTGAGAACACCCAGATTCTCCTTTTGATGGAATATTGAAGGGACTTCTGATTGTCCTAAACCAACCAGGACATTAGCAGTCCTTTTCCAAATAGGGAGTATGACATTTGAGTCTGCCAAGGGACACAGAAGAAACACTCTCTCCCCTTGTGGTGTAGATACAGGTGCCTGGAGCTCCAGGTCCATCTCTCAGCCTCCATAGAGGTCCATCTAGAGGTCAAAGCTGACATGCAGAAGCCTTAAGGAAGCAGAGAAATGAGCCAGGGTTATCACTGATCTGCCGCCGCCAAAACCTATGTAACGGGAGTCTCGTTTGTGAGCAAGCTCTATCATTCACAACATTTCGAGTGCCTATTTGTGATTAGCACAGGAGGAGTGTGGACAGACAATCAGCAGAGTCCGCTGCCCGGATTTCAATCCTGTCACTCGGGTTGAATGACTGCAGGCAGGCGATCTCACTTTTCTATCTGTAAAAGGGGCCGAGGTTACACAGGACTCTCTCTGGTCAAGATTAACTAGGCTCACACGAAGTGTGTAGGGCACTGTTTGGCGGGCAGTGTTTGCTATGGATGATGGGACGTGCCACTCAGACCCCTCTTCCGGAGCAGAGCTTGTCCTAGCTGTTGTTCCCATCACTGTCCCCACCTTCACCCCGGGGCATCGTAAAAGGTATAGAAGATAGGAGGGAAGATGGCAGGGGAGAGAGCTCCCTGTGGACAGGGAGGGGCAGAGAGCCTAGAACAAAGGAGGAGGCACGTAATAGATCAAGGGAGTCCTTCCCAGACCCTGGCGGCAGCCATCTCTGTGGTGGTAGAACCTGATGACCTGAACCCCAAGTCAGGCTCTGTGTGGGACAGATCTTTCCACGGGCATCCTGCAGGCACTTGTCCCTTGTTTTCTATCCTGCCCTTGCTGCTCTGGGACTGTGGCAAACACTTTTCCACACAAAGGCTGAGCTTCACTGCTGTGATGAGTGGGGCAGGTGGAAAGGGACATTCTCCTGCCTCTACAGTCACTGCGGGCATGGTTTAGCCTTTCGGGTCTGAGAGGATCCTCATGTTCATAGTGAGGTCAGGACCCCTCGGAAACACCAAGCCCTGGCCGAGCTCAGCTAGAGCAGGATGCCTCTTCCTGTCCTCTGGCTGCTTGGGCGGGGACAGTGACTTAGAAAGGAGGCTGGTCCTCAGTTTTCCGGGTGTCGTGGAGTTCACTGAACCCTACAGACTTCAACAGTGGATTCTCCTGGGCAGTCTCTCTCTCTCTCTCCCTCTCCCCCCATCCTTATCCTCACCTCTGTCTCTCTGAGGGGGTGCTTCAATAGAAATAAAAGACGCTGTCCCAGCTCTTGCCACTGGCAGAGGAGATAACCCATGTTCCCAAGTGACACATTAAGTGGCTTCAGAGACATACGGGGACAAGCAGACCAGAGCTCAAACCCCAGTCCTGCTTACTGAAGAACGTGGATTGACATCAGGTGTAACACAAGAATGGCTGGGCCTACAGGTCTGAGGTCGAGACTCTGGAAGGGGGTGGGTGTGTCTTGTGTTCGATGCAGTATTAAGGACCCTGAGTTCCACTGGGGGATATGAGAGAAACTCTGCGGAGGAGACAGACACAGGACAGATGGGATGTATGTGTTGTGTGTGAAGTGAGGAAAGCCACGAGAATGTCACTTACAGACAGAACAAAGGGGTGACAGATTACCCCTCACCGTTTGCCAGACATAGGTCCTGTCACCCCATGAATGACACTCATGGTATCCAAGAAACATAGATTAAAGCTCCATCTGTTAAATGGACTAACTGGAATCTACTGGCATGAGGTGGATCTGCTCTTGAGGGCTGATTCCAGCAGGGACCTCTTCCTGACTCTCCCGTCCCTCCCCCAGCTCCCACCCCTGAATCCATACAGGCAGGAGGGAAGGCTGATGTGGCAGAGTATAGGGCATATGAACATTGTGAAGCCTGGAAGCTGGATAGGGATTCTCTGAGCTACTAACGCTGGTCCCAAGTGTGTCCACCTTGTCCTGTGTCCTGGCCCCTGCTCTTCACATGCGTGTTATATGGATTAAACACTCACTATTATTTAATGTGGTCTGTGAGCCTCTCTGGATCCAATGTGGTTTTTTTTTTGTCTGTTTGTTTGAGACAGGATCTCACTATGTGGTCCTAGCTGTCTTGGAACTCCCTATGTAGACCAGGCTGGCCTTGAACTCACAGAGATCTGTGTGCCTCTGTCCCCCCATTCTGGGAGAAAAGACGGATGTCACCATGTCCAATTATTGCTGCTGTTGTTGGTGTTTTTTGTTTGATTGTTTGTTTTGTTTTTGAGGCAGGTTAGGGCTACGCAGCCCAGGCTGTCTTAGACCTCTTGGGTGTCGAACCCCAGCTTCTCCAGTCCTGGGACTACAGGTGTGGTCCACCACACCCGGCCAGACCTTTCTTTCTGCCTGTGATCTGAGTGGCTCACTAGCAGGGACTACAGTTGGAGCAAAGGTGGCCTCCAGGTAATTTCTGCCATGACCGGAGACTTGGCTCCAGCTTCCTGAACAAAGCCCCATGAAGACAGGGATTTCCCCCCCTCAGGTGACTCCTGAGGGACTTCTCTCTGGAGAGGAAGTCTATGAGGAAGTGAGAACCAGGACAGAGCAAGTGACAAGTGACAAAGCTGGGCAAGGAAGAGGCTCACCCGTGACACACTCAGCCTGATTCATCGTAGAGTTGGACGCACTGGAGGAAGAGGGGCACCTTTGTTTCAGATCCGTGACAAGGGGGTGGGTTGCCTAGGGCACCTTCAGCACCTGTTACAGGGGCTTCTAAACTCCTCTCCCAGGCCAGTTCTTTTTTCTTCCTATTTTTATTTTACTGAAAATAGATTTTTTTCCAAATAATATATTCTGATTATGGTTTCTTCTCCCCTACTCCTCTGAGATCCTGCTCCCCTCCCCTCCCACCTGACTCCACACATTTTCCGTCTCTCATGAGAAAGCACAGGTATCTAAAGAATAAAGTGAGATAAAACAAAAACAGATCAACCGGGATAGGTTATAACAAGCAAATAAACAGAAGAAAGAAAGAAAACGCATGAGAAACACATATAGATGTAGAAACGCATGTTGGTACACACAGGAGTCCCATAAACAAAACCAGGAGCCATAATAGATATACAAAGGAAAAGTATGAATTAAAAAAAAAAAAAGCCCAGGCAAAACATTATGAGACAAAGAACCTCCAAAAATGCCATTGAATTTGTTTTGTGTTGGCCATCTATTGCAGGGCATGGGGCCTTCCCCCAAGAGTGGTTTGTATCTCCAGTGAGACTCTGTTGGAGAGAACTAATTCTTCATTTACGAGTGGTTATCAATTGCAGACAGCTTTTGGGTTAGGGATGGGGCTTGAGTCCACTTCTCTTAGCACTGGGACCCCATCTGGCGCAGACCTGTGCAGATCCTGTGCCTGCTGCCTCAGGCTCTGTGAGTACCTCCCAGGACCACAAACACTAGTCTGTAGGGTTGAAGGCTCTAGGAAGCGCCAGCTCAATTTCTCCATGTTCAGTGAGCTGTGTAGGTGTTTGTGGAGAGCAACTGATAGCCTTGGCCATAGCCTGGGTTGTGGGGGGTTTCCATGGGGCCCCTTTGTCCAACTACTCAATTATATATAACCCACCAAGTGAGTCCGAACGAGAAGAGAGAGTTGAGGAGATTGGGAACACAGCAGCGAAGGACCAGAAAGGCAAACAAACTGCAATCTAATTCGGAAGTGTCAGAGAACCAGAGCGAGGAGGGCAGGGTTGACTCCACGGTTAGGAAGTCATAGCGATTCTCTGTGTGAGCTCAGAGAGTTCGTGAGTCCAAAGGCAGAGGCGTGAGTTGAGAGAGAGCCGCTCTCAGAGGGGAGCAGTGGGGACCAGGGTGCAGCTATGCACGTGGTTTGGTATCTTTTCTTCTGGGAGGCTTTTGGGGAACTCTATGTACTCAGGAGGCATCTTATCAGGGCCTAGGTTTGCAGCTATCTCCTTGGCCTAGGTAAGGGTCACCACCCCCTGGTGGGCATCATTGTGGGAAGGGATGCACTGCCCAAGACTCTCAGTTCAGCACCTGATGTGCTGGAGTCCATGCATGGGTTATTGGATCTCCAAGTATGCTGACTGGTGAGCTCCAGGCTTTTTTTTTTTTTGGCTGTCCTGGAACTCACTTTGTAGACCAGGCTGGCTTTGAACTCACAGAGATCTGCCTGCCTCTGTCTCCTGAGTGCTGGGATTAAAGGCATGCTCCACCACCGTCTGGCTAAGCCTCAGGCTTTCATCTGAGGGGTAATGGCTAAATGTTAGCTATAGGGCAATGATCCTTGACTTCAGACAAAGCCAGCCTCCAAAGACTGAGTTTCGTTTTGTTTTGTTTTTCACCCCAAAGTGGAAGTTTGCCTGCCAATCAAAACCTTGAGAGTGTGGCTGTTTAACATCCATGGAAAGGACTTCCTGGAGAGTTTTCTAGAAGTGCAGATTTCTGGGCCCTTGTACAGTAGTTCTGATTCAGTAAGCCTGGCTTGGGTGTTGGGAGGAATTTGCATTTTAAGTTAAGCTCAAGGGTCCCTGGGAAAAAGGTGGTCCTAAGATAGTAACTGAGGCTAGGAGAGAATCAGCATTTATTTATCCAGCACTGAGAGGAGGTGATAGTGCTCTTATTATTTTCAATTTCCAAACAGTGAAATTAACCTAAAAGGAAGCAACTGAGCTTCCCAAGGTCACAGAGCCAGTAAATGGTAGAGTTTCTAGAAGCAGGATTACAGCCTCTGTGGTTCTCTGAGATCTGAAGGAAGAATAGTAGGGAAATGAACTTAGAGGTACAGGCTGGTCCCCTGATCATCCCCGGATAGCCCATGCCAATGGCTCCGTCAGGAGCAGGGTAGGTTGTGCCGCAGTAACAAATGAACCCATTCGTTTGCTCCCACTGTGTCCACAGCACATCAACAGGGGTCTCTATCCATGAGTCCAGCCTGAAGCTCCATCTAGAGAGGTGCTTCTGCTATTCAGAAGTAGGGAAAGGGGCTCCTGGCTCTTGAACTATGCTTTCTGTCTGGAAAGAACATGGGTGTCAGAGCTGCTGAAATTTCATCAGCTGAGTAAGTTCTGTGACGGCCCTTGCATTTCATCAGGGTGCAGAAATGTAAACATCAACATAGTTTACCAATCAACCTGCTCATGACACCCAGAAGGTGCTGTCTTCAATCTGTTCCTGTCTTTGTCCCTGTCTGAAATCCTTGGGAAGTGTGTGTGTGTGTGTGTGTGTGTGTGTGTGTGTGTGTGTGTGTGTGATGTATGTGTATGTACCTTCAGAAGCCAGAGGAGGAAAGCAAAATGCCAGGTGCCATCATGTTTTATCACTTTCACCTTGTTCTCTTGAGACAGGGTCTCTCACTGATCCTGGAGCTGGCCATTATTTTAGCTAGGCTGATGGGCAGCAAAGCCCCAGCAATCCTGCTTGTATCTCCGTGCCTGGCTTTTTAAAAATGTAGGTCCTGGGAATTGAACTCAGGTCTTCATGTTTTCAGGACAAGTTACTGACTGAGCCATCTCCTAAGGCCCCTGACTAAAATTTTTGTCCTGGATTTTCATCCGGGCTAGCATTGTACCCTCAGGGCCTAATTAGGGATCACCTTCCTGGGTTAGCATTTCCCAACTCACCGAGGCTGGATAGAGGTCCCGATCTCCAGGCCCCTGAAGGAACCTGGGCTTATCTGTATTGTGAGGCATGCCATGTTGGGTATTTGAACTGTTAATTTTCTTGTCTGTCCCACAGTGGTCTGTGGCTCTGGATATGGGGCTATGTAGAGACAGGCCTTGCATCTCTAACCCCTAGAAAGCAGATGTGCAGGAGCCCAGGATAGAACAGCCTGGTGACTAAGAGCCAGGCTCCGGGCCTTTCCCGTAGGAACAGGGGGGCCTCAGAGAATGAGGAAGAGGAAGGTGAGCCCTCTGTGACTTCAGGATGAGCCAACTGCAGATGGGGGAAGAAAGCCCCTGCAGAGGCAGTGGGCTTTTTCTGAGGTTTGCCCCATCATGGAAAGTCTGGCCTCAAACCTGGGTTAGTCACAACTGGAGACAGCTGTGTCCCCGCAGGGTGGACTTCCAGGGTCCTGTGAGAGGACACTCTGCAGCTGGGAGCAAAGCCCTGATGTCCTCTGTGGGGCTGCTGACACTAAGGGTTGGAGTCAGGAGCAGGGACAGGTGCTCAAGGCCTCCTGGTCTTGTTGGGTGCCCACACCTAGAGAAGGTGGAGGCCCAGCTTTCTGTCTTGTGTCCCTGCTGCAGCATGGCTTTCTAGTCTTGTGTCCCTTCCTAGCCTCAGCCTTCCTTCCACCAAGGGCTCTAGGGAGTGAACTGTTTTCAGGCTCAGGAAACCCCCGGCTCTCTCAATTCTGGGCCTGTGTGTCCATTACCCCGGCACAACCCTAGGCCTTTTCATGGGTATTTCTTTGCTAGGAAAGGAACTCTTCATATGATTTGTCTTTTCTTTCTTTCTTTCTTTCTTTCTTTCTTTCTTTCTTTCTTTCTTTCTTTCTTTCTTTCTTTTTTTCTTTCTTTCTTCCTTCCTTCCTTCCTTCCTTCCTTCCTTCCTTCCTTCCTTCCTTCCTTCCTTCCTTCTTTCTTTCTTTCTTTCTTTCTTCCTTTCTTTTCCGAGACAGGGTTTCTCTGTGTACTTTTGGTGCCTGTCCTGGATCTCGCTCTGTAGACCAGGCTGGCCTCGAACTCACAGAGATCTGCCTGGCTCTGCCTCCCGAGTGCTGGGATTAAAGGCGTGCGCCACCACCGCCCGGCCGATTTGTCTTTCTGATGTGGTTTTCACTGTGGCTTGAGGGACCAGGGCTGTTCCGGGTGGGCTCGGCCAGATACTCAGCTCTCCCATTCATTTCCTCCCCCCAGCTCCTCACCTGGATTCTGGGGGACACCCAGGCCTCTCCCCTGGCCATGCACAGCAAGGCCTAGTCCCCAGAAAGCCTCCAGAGGACCCACTCTAGCCCAGTCTAGAGGTTCAGGCCCTTCCCAAATTTTAAAGCTTTGTCTCTTCTTTCTTTCTTTTTTTTTGGGGGGGGAGAAGCGGGAGGGGGACAGGTAGCCAGGGATTGAATCCAGGGCCCTGTGAGGGCTAGAGGCAAGCACTTTACCACTGAGTCATTCCCCCAGTCTGAAGGCCTATTCTTGGACGAGAAACCGCCTTCTCAGAGAACAGTGGCTGTCAGCATCCTGCTGCAGAGATGTCCCGGCTGCAGAAACAGTCAGCTTCCTACCTCGGTGTATGCTGTTCCTTATGCCCAGACGCCTGGTCCCACTTGGTCCAGCTAAGCCTGACCCCTTGGAGCTCGGCTGCCCTGACCCCTTTAGGTGTGGCTTTGGGTGTGGGTCTCACCACAGTGCCCGGTGCCTCACGAGAGCCACCGTGTGAGTTCTGCCTGTGTGACTGGGCTTGGAGGGTGGCAGCTCCAGGGTCCCTTCTCTTTGTTTCCCTCTTCTGTTTGTCCAGTTCCAGGGGTTGCTTGTTCCCAAGTGTTCTGTGCCATCCATCCACAGGCAGAGTTCATCAGGTTTTAAGGGAAACTCGGGGTGCTGAGCACACACAGAAGGGTAGGAGTGGGGATAGAGCCAGGCACAGGGTCAGGCTATGAGCCCTGTGAGGAAGATGGAAGGACTGTCTGTGGCAGCGGCCTGGGTGAGAAAGTCCTTGAGGCAGGCACAGGGGTACTCAGCTCCTGCCCTGTTTACCCTGTCTGGCCTTGCTCCCTTCCTAGGTCCATCGAGTTCTCCCTGCGGTAGCTGGTGCTTTCTGCTTTTTTTGACTTGTTGTTATTTTGGTGGTAGTGGTAGAGGTGGGGCGTATGTGGTGGTGCCTGAGCAGAGGCCAGAGGTCAATGTTGGGTCTTCTTCTATGGGTCTCCCCCTTTATTTTTATTTTTATTTTTTAATTTTTTGGGACAAGGTTTCTCACTGGAGCTGGAAGCACATCATTTAGGTTAGCCTGATACGTTAAGTACCCAGGATCCCCTTGTCTCTGTTCCCTCAGGGCTGAGGTTACAAGCGCATGGCACAGGCCCTGGCTTTATTTTTCCCTGAAAATAAAGTTATTTTCATGCAATATATTCTGATCACAGTTCCTCTCTCCCATCTCCTCCAAGATCCTCCCCCACCTCCCTACCCATCCAACTCCACACCTCCAGCTCTCTCTCTTTAGAAAACAAAAAACAGGCCAAAATATCCAAACAAACAAATAAACCAGAATTAAGAAAAAAAAAACACAAAGAAAAAGCACAAGGACACACACACACACACACACACACACGCACACGCACACGCACACGCACGCACGCATGCACGCATGCACGCACGCACGCACACACTAGCACTCAGTTTATATAGGTGCTGGAGATTTAATTCAAGTCTTCACGTTCGCACAGTGAGCATCATCCCAGCCTGGAAGCTGCTTTCTGAAGGCCGGGGAAAGCTGTGCCTTCCCGGCTGGGGAGAGATGGGCAGTCACCCCCTGCAGCCTCACTGGAGAGCGGTGCTCACTTATGCCATGGCCAAGGGCCAGCATGGAAGGCTCTAAGTCCTAGCTGGGTGTGGCTTTGAGTGGCAGCCAGCTGTGCTCTCCAGGCGACCAACAGAGTAGTTGGTTGCCTTGCTGAGTTTTTACTCTGATGTCCTTATTCTAGACTCAGGTGTCGCAGCAACTGCTGGCGAAGTCAGCTGGGTTCACTTGGCTCTGCCAGGAAAGAGCTATTTTTTCTCTCTCCTGGGGCTATTAAGCTAATGTACCTTCTAAAGGGTTTCAACCTTTATTGTTTCCTGCAGATAAAGCTGTCCTTCCATTCCAAAATGAATTGTATTTCCAGTAGACTTCTTAAAATTCATATTTTATTTATCTTAGCTATGTGTGTATGCCTCTCTCTCTCTGTCTCTGTCTCTGTGCATGTATGTGTGTGTGTGTGTGTGTGTGTGTGTGTGTGTGTGTGTGTGCGTATGTTCACTTGTGTGCAGATGTCTGAGGCCGTCAGAGATGTTAGATCCCCTTGGAGCTGGAGTTGCCAGCAATACATACTCTTAAATGCTGAGCCATCTCTCCAGCCCCCATATATTTTGGAATGTGTCAGGGTCTTACCATGTAGCCAAAATTGGCCCTGAACTCTTTTTTTTTTTTTTTGGCCCTGAACTCTTAAGGATTATTACTTATTATTACTAGTGCGTGTCTGTGTGTGAGCATGTGAGAGCAGGTACATTCCTGCTACAGTACTGGTGCCTAGGTCAGAGGACAACTTTGTGGGGTCGCTTCTCTCCTTCCCCTTTTACATGTTGTGACTGTTACTTTTAATTGTCCATTTGATTCGATGTAAAATCATCTGGGAAGAGAATCTTAGGGAGGGACAGCCTAGGTCAGGCTGGCCTGTGGGCATGTCGTCCGTGTGCCATCTCGAGTATCTTAATTGATGTGGGAAGACCCAGCTTAAAAAAGCGAGCAGGACCGTCGTCCTCAGGTTCGAGTCCTGGACTACACAAGAATGGAAAAGCAGGCAGGCATGCATTGACATTCTCTCTGCTCTTGAGTGTGGATGTGGATTATTTTATGTGTAACACTCGGTGTGGTAAGGGCAGACAATGAATCAATATTATCATTGCTGCTCCGTGTCACTTGTCAAGTGCTTGTCAGGTGCCAGGCATGAAGTCTGGTGCGTTACGTACACTGTCTCACTTAGTCCCCCTAGCACCCCTGGGCACTGTCCGATTATCACGCGTTACGGGTGAAACGACAGGCTGAGAGGTTGTTTGTTACTTGCCGAAAGTTACAAGGATGCTCAGCGAGGTAGACACACCCATCCTGTACTTCCGCAAGGACACAGGCACTGTGTTTTTGTCTTGGAGGCAGGAAACCTGTCTGAACGACTGAATAGTTGTGTATGATCTAGACTGCAGAGCAGGTAACCTGACCTCTCTGACCCCCAGCATTTCCCTCTATAAAACAGGGCTGTGTGCAGAGAAGGGTTAGGACTGTCTGGTCCACAGGAGTATTTGAAATGGATTAATAAATGGTGATGCCAATTGGAAACCGTGAAGCCACAAAAACTGTGCCACGGAAACTCTCCTCAAAATACTTAGCTACTGTTGGGTGGTGGTGGCGGTGGCGGCGGCGGCGGCGGCGGCGGCGGCGGCGGCGGCGGCGCACGCCTTTAATCCCAGCACTCAGGAGGCAGAGGCAGGCAGATCTCTGAGTTCAAGGCCAGCCCGGTCTACAGAGTGAGGTCCAGGACAACCAGGGCTACACAGAGAAACCCTGTCTTAGAAAACAAAACAAAACAAAAACAAACAAACGAAATTTAGCTCTGACTCGATGGGTATAGCCAACACAGGACTGACAGGGTTCGAGGTCTCTGTCAACGGAGCACAGAGAGACAGCTTATCCATCTAGCTTTCAGAAACAGGTAAGTTCAAAGTGCGCCCTGGTCCTAAAACACTCATACCTGTATTTCTCACATCTTTTTGCTTCAAATAAAAACCAACAATGAAGGAATATGAAAACACACAAGCTACTTGAATTAACTTGAATTATGGTGCCATTAGGGACCTTCCCTGTTTCCTGCCTTCCTTGTACCATGGCCTATTAACTTCACTGAGCATGCATTTTCCTACGTCATTCAATGGGGCTAGTGATGCCTCCCACCTTGAGAGAGACTTCAGGACTAAAGCCAACATATGTGAAAGCCAGCTCAGGGTCTCAGTCATATAATAAGTGATGTATGTCAAGAGGTAGTCTGCACCGGGCGGTGGTGGCACACACCTTTAATCCCAGCACACGGGAGGCAGAGGCAGGCGGATCTTTGTGAGTTCGAGGCCAGCCTGGACTACAGAGTGAGTTCCAGGAAGGGCGCAAAGCTACACAGAGAAACCCTGTCTCGAAAAACCAAAGAAAGAGGTAGTCTGCATGAGGCAATCTAGAACAAAAGTTCTGAGGTGCTACCTTAGCTAAGGTTCTGGCTCTGCCATTCAGCGGCTCTTCTATGTTGAGCGGGTTAGCTGGCTGCTCTGAGCTGACCTCATGGGGCTTGTAAGGACTAGGCAATGACGTATGTAGGGTATGGTACAGAGTGGACCAGCATCCCATAGCAAATATCCCATCTGAGTTTCTAAATCTCAGAATTCTTTTGCTTCCTTTTGACACTTTGTAGTCTGAACTGGGTAACACGGCACCTGCTTTGTGTTGTCTTAATCAACTAATTTACGGACAGTGTCTCATATAGCTCAGGCTGGCCTCAAACTCACTATATATAGCTCAGGTTGACCTCAGATTTTTGATCCTCCTGCTTCCCTCTCCTAAGTGATGTTCCAGTATGTTCCACCCTGCCCGGATCTTATTTTAATTTTTCAGTGAGTTTTCCAATGGGGTCCAGACTCCTGAAGGCTCCACCTGGGATAGACACTCCTTCAATATTCCGTTTAGGGGTTCACATTTGGGTTGCGCTGGATCAATCATGGCTGCCGTGGATTGTGTTGGTTTTGTTTCTCCTCTGACTTTCCAGGGATTTCCCCAGACTGAGTAGAAACACTTGCAGAAAATTGCATGGGCCTGCCCAGATCCCTGGAGACCTGAGCTCCTGTCTCCACCGCAAATCACAAATGGAGACGCTGAAGGGCCCAGCTGCTTCCACAGGCTTCTGACAGCGATGGAGAGGGGTTATGCAGCCCCCGCTCCTGACCCCTCCCAGCCACCTGATTCCACTGTGCAACAGCTGTGGTCTTAAAAGGCACCGTGGCTTCAGATGCTGCCCTTGGTGACTTCACTGCGGGTTTAGTGCCTAGTAAGGAGGACGGGTTGTGGTCACTACAGCGATGGAGGCGAAAACTTCAAGGCACACAGAGGGAAGGGAGAGGAAGGACTTGGCTGCAGATTTTTCAACTTCCTCGGCAGAGTATAAGTCATTAAAAAGGGGAACTTCATACTCTCCCAATTCTTCTGTTATTTTTAGACCATTCTCAAAGGGATTAAAGATTGAATAAAGTAGAAACAGTTGGCCTTCGGTGTCCAGCAGAGTACAGGCGTGAATATGCTCATCTGTGGATCTAAAATTGTCCCTGAGCATCTCTTTGCTTTCTTTCCTTCTTCCACTAGGTTGTTGTTGTTGTTGTTGTTAGTGTGAGATAGTTATCATGTAGCCCAGGCTGGCCTGGAACTTGTTATGTGGCCCAGGTTGGCCTCCAACCCATAATCCTTCTGTTTCAGGCTCCCAGCTGCTGAGATTATTGGCCTCCTCCACTGGTTCCAGTATCTGTTGAATGTCCTCCATGCAGACCCCGTGTCAAGTACTGTGGACGCAGCTGTGGGTGAGAAAGGCCTGGGCCCTGGTTTCTCAGACCTGACAGAGAGTAAGGGTCCAGGAAGGGTCGGTTCTGTAGTGCTAATAGGGATTTCACAGGGTGGTGAGGAGGTTCTTAGGAAGAGCCCCAGACTCAGTCCCGGCCATTCAGGAGGTTGAGCCTGCTAGACAAGCGCAAGGTGTTTAGGGAGGGAGGTGTGTGTGTGTGTGGGGGGGGGGGGGTTAGAGGGAAAACTGGAAAAGACAGGCTTGGTTGTGCTATAGCCAAAGGGACCTCCTCAGCTGGAGTGGTGGTTCACTGTATTCCCAGAATTTGGGACATTGGGGAAGGAGGATCGCGGTGAGTCTGAGGCTAGCCTGGGCTACAGAGTGAGAGCTTTTCTCACAAAACCAAAAACCAGATTGACAACAGTAAAGAGGAAAGCCTCAAGTGTTCAGCATCTCAGCAGTTGGATTCAAGAAAAGCTTCTTTCTCCTTCCTGTCAAGTCGGCTGTGAATTCAGCACGCCGTTGTCATCCATGGGTGACTCAGGGACCCAGGCTAGCAATGACTCCTGGGTCACACATGGTGTTTGGTGAGTCACACAGAAAGACTGAGGCATGTTGGGAAACTACTAGTAGCTTCCAGTGGCTGGAACTTGCTGTGTGTGTAGTGGGATGCGGGACAGCTCCACAGAGAAATGATAGGGAATCAAGCCAGGCTGAGGTCAGTCAAGGTGGGCCACCTCAAATGCTAAGGAGTCTGAGGAGGACAGGAAAGAACTTCTTAAGACATAATAGAAGAAACATTTTAGAACGATCACGTTCTTATTTGGGGGTAGGGCTGGGCGAGCAAGATTAGGGAACAGGTCAGCAGGGGCTGTGGAGATGGCCCGGTGGTTAAGCTATGCTACAGTGAAGACCAGAGTTCAGATCTCTGGAGCTTATGTAACTACTAAACGGGCAGAGTTGAGAAGGCAGAGATAGGCGATCTCCAAAGCAAACTGGCTATCTCAGCTAGCCATATCGGAGAGCTCTGGGTTTGACTGAGAGATCCTGTCTCATTGGTTGAGGTAGTAGGAGTCACTGGCGAGGATTTTCAACATCAACCACGGGTCTCCACCTGTACTTGTGCACACACACATGTGCACACCACACACATGTATATCTATATATGTGCACCTCACACACAGGAAAATGGAAAAAGAAAAGAAAAGAAAAACTTTTACAGTTCATTAGGTGAGGGATGGTGGTGCCCTGAGAAAGGATGGGGCTATGGGTATGAAAGGGGTGGATGTCTCCAGGTTCTATGGTGGACATTGAGGGGTGTGAGAAGGAGTGGGAGGTAGGGCTGACATTTTTGGGGGCTGAGCAATGAGAGGAGGGTTCTGTTCACCCATGCAGGCATTGCAGAAGTAAACTTAGGAGAGATAACTTATGTGATCAGTTGGGGACTTACTTGATTTCAGGCACCAGCAGAGGGAGAGGTCCAGAGGACATTTGGACCAAGGGGCTGATACTGGAGAAGATAGGGTGCTGATGTTGTTTGCAAGTCATGAATACGTGTGTGGGATTTGAAGTCATGGTGTTGCAAAGTTGAATAAAAGCTACCTTGCTCCTGGGGAGCCAGGAGTCTGCTGTGGGGTAAGGCTAGGCATGCTTCAATTGGAATTCAAGGTGAATGGTTTGACCCAGAGATCATACACAGTCAGAGAGGATCAGGCAAAGCTTGACAGGACCCAAAGTGGAGTGAGGACTTGGCAGGTGGGTCAGAGAACGACAGTCCACATGGAGAACACAGTGTGTGTGACAGCACAGAGGTGTGAGACAGCTTTGCCCGGCCAAAGAAGCCTGCTCCCTGGAGCATCTTTATGTGCCCATCCGTGAAAGGAAAGATCCGACCACCAGCAACTCCTGAACACATTCGCCCCCAGAGCCCTCATTCCACAGTTAGTTCACAGTACAGTGACATTGCTCTTTTCACATTAACTCATTTATTCATTCATTCATGCATGCATAGGCCCAGGTACGCACAGCATACGTGTGAAGGTCAGAGGACTTCCTGCGGGAGTCAGTTCTCTCCTTCCGTCATGTGTTCCGAGGATTGAAGTCAGGTCCTCAGGCACCTTACCTGCTGAACCACCTTGCCAGCCCTAAAATTCTGCACATTTTAAGCATTATGGTAGCGTTCAAACATACTAAGAACATGGAGGAAAATGGCAGAGCCCTCTCACACGTGACTATCACTCAGGTTCAACCGTTATTCACAATCCGTTAACCTTTGTTCACGACGTCATTTCTCCCACTGCGGTGGCCTGAGCATCAGTTTTGAAGTTTGCATTGTGAGGGAAGTAGGCAGAGGAATATAAAGAACTGTGATGGTCCTTCCTAGTCGCAAGGAATGTCACTCAGGGCCATTGCTTCCCTGCCTGTGCCCCCATCTACTTACTGGCCTTCTACACTACTCTGAAGCCTATTCCTGACATTGTGTCATTTCCCTCTAATAGATGTGCACCAAATAAGCACAAATTCAAAAGGTGCTATTTTGAAATTCCCAGGGATAGGTTTGACAAATCCAGAAAATTCCTTAACGGTGTATGTACTTCAGGGGAAAAAAAATGGACATTTGGGTTAGTTCAGATCTGAATCTTTTAAGCAACTACACTGCGAAAGCCTGGGTGGATTAGGACCCAGGGCAAAATAGCTCTTACACCTCTGTGTTTTTCCAACACACTGTTCCCGCCACATGTACTGTCTTCCCTTGGCCCACCTGCCAAGCTCCCACTTAGCATTGGCCCCTCTCAAACACCTCCAAACAGCACTCGTTAGGGACATGCAGAGTGGTGAAGCTTCTCATGGGATTGGGAGAAGCAGACGTGTGTGTGTGTGTGTGTGTGTGTGTGTGTGTGTGTGTGTGTGTCCCCTCAGCGCTACTGAGTGTCTTTGGTGTGTGAGAAGTTTCATCTAAAGGAGAGACAGTGGGAGCAGGGATGGAGTGGGAAATGGAGGCAGGGAGAGGAGCAGGGGGTGGAGAAGGAGAAAGACGAAAAAGGATAAACAGAAATAAACGACCATGGACCATCCATGCACACCAGGTGCCGGGGGCCCCTGTCCCACGATCTCTAGGCTCCTGGGAGAGGGGCTTTCTCAAAGGCCCTGGACCTCTTCTCCAGCCTGTTCAATGAGTTACTCCACTGGTGAGGTTTGAAAGGAATGCGCCGCCGCCGTCATAAGGAAGTTGGGCTCTGTAACTGCAGAGGGCCAGGTCCCACCAGTGTGCTTCGAGCAGCCTCCACCCGGACCTTGGCAGAATCCAGGAAAGGGCAGTTCCAGAGTGGAACCCTCCAAAGAAAGGGCAGAGGAAGCAGCTGCAGGGATTGCTGGGAGATTAGAAATGTGCTTGTGAGGTGACAACAGTCTCCCTTCCAGGGCTGGGTACCAGCATGCCTCAACACCCTGCAGCTCCAAAGTGGCCTTCCTGTTTGCTGCTGCTGGAGAGCAACACCAGGTGTGGGAGGGGCCCCTGAGGAGATGGAGTGGAGTGGAGGGGTCCCTAGGTTTTCATAAATCCACAGGGGTTGTTTGTGGAGCTAGAGGTGGGGCAGGGTGGCCAAAGGCTTGGGCCAATGGTGACTGCAACGTCTGCTGAGGTCTGGTCTGACTTCCTCCAAGTTGGCAATCTGGGGGTGATATCACCCACGGGGAGGAGAAAGTTGAGGACAGAAAGCATTCGTCCAGGCTTTAGAGGAAAAGAGAGACAGGGGTGTGGCAGGTGACACCCTGGCCTACCCCGGGGGCCACAAACCTCAAGTTGCAGAGGAAGTCTGGAGCTTTCCTCCGAGGATCTTACTGTTCCCTCTCGGCCGAGTGCTCTAAGCTGGGTGGAGCGGGCAAGCCGTGGGCAGAATTGCCATTTGCCTGTTCAGCTGTGGCAGCTGCTTGTTACTTAACCTTCAGTTCAGTGTTCAACAAAGCTGGAAGTGCAGAGTGCTTCCTTCCAGCATGTGGGAGCATGTTGCTGGCATGTGGTGGCATGGACTGCACAGAGGCCCGAGGGTGCAGTGGGGATCTGACCCAGGAAAGGAGTTCGTTCTTTTCCTAACTAGAAAAGACACAGGCTGGGGCTTGGCTGGTTGATTAGATCAGACAGAATGACTAGTGGCCACGTGAGACACGGGGATGAGGTCACTGGTGGTGTGGTTACTAAGACTTAGCGGGTTGGTGAGCTTAATGTAAAAGGAGGTGGAGTTGACTCCATCCAGGGACTTCATCTGCAGCTAGTAGCAACAGCACCAAACACTTCTTATATACTGAGCACGGTTCCAGGCATTGAGCTAAGTCATCAAAGGTGGGTTCTAAACATGCCTCATCTAATTCAAAAAAGCACAAGATAATTCTCAGTTTCGGATGAAAGGCTTAGATCACAGGGACCCAGAGATGACATCACCCGGCTGAGGTCATGGAGCTTCTGGGGCTAGGGTTGTGTTCTGCCTTGGCGAAGAAACTGAACACGCACTGCACTTTTCTGCGGGAGAAACTCGCTGATGTCAGAGTTTCTCTAAAGAAAGCACATTTCAGGGCTGTGGCCGACATCGCCGTCCGCTCAGCAAAACCCCCCAAGTGCTGACTTCACTCCTGTGTTCCTGGCTTCACTTTTCAGCACGTGGCACCAAAGGCGCTCTCTAAGGTGACATTCAACCACCAAGGGGAGATTAATTTACGTCGGGCAAGCTGTTTAGCAGGCAGTGGACTAAGGGAAGAGTTCTAAAAATGTCTTGATCAAAACCCAATTACTAAACATGGGAATTGGCTTCTCTGAAGGTTTGTCTATCTTGGGGAAGATGGTCATGGTACTTTGCCACTGAGCCTGAGGACCTGAGTTTGATCTCTGGAACCTATGTGATGGGAAGAGAGAACCAACTCTGCAGGTTGCCTTCTGGCCTCCTTATAGGTGCTGGAGTATGCTCACGCCCCTCCACCCTGCAAATAAATATTTGAGAACTTTTAAAAATAAGAAAGTTTGGCTACCTTGGAAATCCATGCTAGGGATACTTGGTCTGAAAAGTTGTTCTCTCTGGAGGACTTTGCTGTGATGTCACAGGGTCACTATGACATCTTCGGAGCAGAAGGGACAGATTCCCACCAGTGCTGGGCTGACAGTGACCCCAGAAGATGGTGGCGATCACATGATAGTGTTCTCTTTCTTCCTATGGCTCAATTCTGAAATTCCCCAGACTAGGGGCTTCCCAGCTGTTGAGCAGCTGGCAGTTTCTCCAGCATGGTCTTGGCCTCTTATCCCCTTCACACAAAGCAGATATTGTTGAAGAAAGCAGCCATCCTGTGCTTGCTTGGCATCGTCCCCTGCCCGGCAAGCATGTGGGGGAAGGCGCTTGCTCACTGAGGAGAGATTCTATCATAACGCAGGCCTGTTTGGAGAAAGGACTCCTGGGAGAATGACTTTGCTCAGAGGTGAGGATGGGGTGAGCCAGGCGAAGTGATTTCCTGGGGAAACGTGGTAATGCCGCCAGGATATTGCAAAAAACCCTGCTCCGGCCTCAATTGCTCATGTCTTTGTCCCCATCCTCACTGCCACCAACTCTCACCGGAGCCTTTCTGCAATTGCCCTGGCTTCTTGAATTTGTGTTAAACCATGGCATGGCTGGCCCACAGCCAGCGCCAGGCATTCTGAAATTAGTGGTGTAGAATTTTAGTCTCACTTATTTATTGTTGGTGGCTGTCTTAGTCAATGTTCTCTTGTTGTGAAGAAACACTTTGAGCATGCAACTCTTATAAAGAAAAGCATTTAATTGGGGCTCGCTTATCGTTTCAGAGGTTTAGTCCATTATCATCATGGTGGGAAGCGTGGCGGCACACAGGCAGACGTGGTGCTGGAGAAGGAGCTGAGAGTTCTACATCTGGATCCACAGGCAGCAGGAAGAGAGAGCCACTGGACCTGGCTTCAGTTTTTAGAACCTCAAAGCCCACCCCCCACAGTGACACACTTCCTCCAACAAGGCCACATCTCCTAATAGTGTCACTCTCTTTGGGGACCATTTTCTTTCAAACCACCACGTTTTATGTTTCATGCTTTTGTGGGGGTGGGAGGTTGAGACTGGGGTCTCACTTTGGAGTTCAGACTGGCCAGGAAATGGCGACAAAAGTCCTCCGTCTTTTGTTTCCTAGGTGATGGGATTACAGGGGAGAGTTCTCATGTCTGGCTTTGCTTATTTCCCCCCAGCACCCCCACACCCCCTGCAGTAAACAATGGACAGCAGCAATGTGGCCAACTGTTCATGAGGGAGTTCAGGTGGAGGGTTTGTGAGGCGTGATATCACACTAATTTTATTCTGAAACTTTTTCTTTTCTTTCTTTCTCTTAAAAGTATATTAATCTTAAAAGTTAACTTGTGTGTGTTCTGCCTGCACATACATCTGTGTACCATATGTCTGGTGCCCACAGAAGACAGAAGAGGGCATCAGATCTCCTAGAAACGAAGTTACAGATGGTGCTGGGAATTAAACCCAGGTCCTCTGGAAGAGCAGCAAGTACTTTTAACGACTCTCTAGTCCTGTTGAAACTTTTTCAAATCAAGAAAGTTTGCTTAAGAAAACTCCGGGTGAAGAGGCACCGGCTGCAGTTAAGTCTGCTGGCCTGAGTTCCATTTCCAGAACCCACTTAAAGGTGCTGGGGGACTGATTCACAGAGTTGTCCTCTGACTGCTACCTGAGTGCTGTGGCACAGATGTCCCCACAAATAACAATCAGTAACATTTTTAAAAGAAAATTAACATAGGAAGGTTCTGTTAATTAAGAAAGAGAGAGAAAGGAAAAGAATGCTTATAACTGACTCATACTATAGTTTGGGTCTGTTCCCCAAAGGCAAGTGCCCTAAAGGTTTGGTCCCGGCATGGGGTGCTGTTGGGAGGTGGAACCTACTAGAAGGTCTTTAGGGTCCTGGGGGTTTGTTGTTGAAGGGGATTGTCAATCCACAGCCTGTTACTCTTTCTTTTCTGCTTCCTGGCCGTGTGGTGACTTCTGTCACACACTCCTGCTGTAATTGCTGCCTTGACTACAGCAAAGGACTGGTCTATCTTGGGCTGAAACCGTGAGCTGAAGCACACCTTTTCTCTTAGTGACTTGATGACCTCGGGCATTTGGTACAGCCGTGGGGCCAACTCAGCACCATGTTATTACCCAGACTGCAGACCACACTTGGACTTCTTCCTGCTGTTGTTTCCAGACAGGGTTTCTCTGTGTAGCCCTGGCTGTCCTAGAACTCACTCTGTAGACCAGGCTAGCCTGGAACTCACAGAGATCCACCTGCCTCTGCCTCCCCAGTGCTGGGATTAAAGGTGTGCACTACTCTGCCAAAAATTTTTTAATTACCTGTTTCCATGTGTGTTATACATCCATGTGTGTATGAGTGTTTGCATGTGTGTGTGAAGGTGCACATAAGATGTGTGCCCATGCCTGTGGAGGCCCGAGGCTGATTTCGATAGCCTCCTGGGTTCCCTTTACAGCTTATTCACTGAAGTGCATTTCTCCCGATTGAACCCAGAGCTCCCTGACTTGGTGGGTCTGGTCTACTTTCTGAGTCCTGGTATTACAGGGGCGCTCCCGTCTTCCTGGATTTTTACGTGCGTGCTGGGGATCTGAACTTCATTCTTCACACCGGGGCTTCGTCCTCCTAGTCATCTCGCAGCCTCTGCGTTCTATAGAAAGTTCTTTTTCCTGTCCCGGGATCAGATCCAGGCTGCCACACTGCATTTAGTTGTCACATCTCTTCTGAGCTGTGAAAGTTCCTCATTTTTTTGTGACCTTGAAATTGTACTGAATATCACTTGCTTCGGGCTGTGAGTTTTCTCATGGTTAGAACATGGCTATGGATTCAGGGGAAGGACACCACAGAGGCAAGATGCTCTTTTCCTTTGAATTGCAGTAGGAAGTACAGAAGGTCAAAAAGCCATCACCAGAGAGGGTGGGGAGGGAGCACTTTGATCCTGAGGCTAAGGGGGGGCCAGCCATCTTTCTCCACTGGGAAGAGACTGGTTTTTTCTTTTTTGTATTCTACTTTTTTGAAGTGAGTCACTAAGTCCAGACTATGTTCACAGTGAGAAAGGTGATGCTCTCCCTCCAGAAACAATTTTACAGACGGAATTTGAATTTGTCTATAACGAAAATATATCTTTTGTCCGTAATTTATTTTACTTTTCTTCAAAAGAAAAAAAAAGTAGTTTTTATTTGTTCTTCAAGAATTTCAGGCCAAGTGGTGGTTCTGCACGCCTTTAATCCCAGCACTTTGGAAGCAGAGGCAGGTAAATCTCTGTGAGTTTGAGGGCAGTCTGGTCTACAGAGTGAGTTCCAGGACAGCCGGGGCTATACAGAGAAACCCTGTCTTGAAAAACAAACTAACTAACTAACTAACTAACAAACAAACAACCAAAACCAAAACGAAAAGAATTTCATGCATGTATATAATGTATTTTGTTCATATCCATCCCCCACTGCCCACTCCAACTCCCCACAACTCTCCCTATATCTCTCCCTCCAAACTTTATCTCTTACTTGTCTTCTTTTTAAAAATAACACACCGTGTCCAATTAATGCTGCCCCTGTGTGCATGGGTGTGGGGCCGTCCACTGAGCAGGAGCAGCCTACAAGTGTCTACAGCCCCAGAAAAAAAAATGGCTCTCTTTCCCCCCAACAACCATCAGCTGCCAGTGGTTCCTTAGCTGGGGTGGAGCCTTGTGACTCAGCCTCCATCCAGGCTGGGGTTTTTACTGTCTTGACCTTTCGTAGGGTAGCACAGCGGCTGGGTTTGTAAGTGCAAAGCCATGAATGCCTGGAAGAGCCAAGTTAACAGCACTCTTCTCCATCTTCCAGCTCTTGTAGTCTTCCAAGTCCGTGTGTGTGTGTGTGTGTGTGTGTGTGTGTGTGTGTGTGTGTGTGAGAGAGAGAGAGAGAGAGAGAGAGAGAGAGAGAGAGAGAGAGAGTGCGAGCATGCTGATATGTTGATACATGTCTCATTTAAGGCTGAACACTAACAGCCGCCTGTTCTGACCACTTTGTCCAATTGATTCTCTGTTTTTTTTTTTTTTTTTAAGATTTATTTATTTATTATGTGTACAATGTTCTGCCTGCATGTGTGTCTGCAGGCCAGAAGAGAGCGCCAGATCTCATTACCGATGGTTGTGAGCCACCATGTGGTTGCTGGGAATTGAACTCAGGACCTCTGGAAGAGCAGTCAGTGCTCTTAACCTCTGAGCCATCTCTCCAGCCCGATTCTCTGGTTCTTATTGCTTATTATGAAAAGAAACTTTTCTGATCAAGGTCGAGAGCAGCACAAATCTACGTGTATAAAGTAAATATTTAAGAAGCCAATTTAACAATATGACCAGCAAAACATTAGTAGCTTCCCCCTTAGGGCCTATGGCTTCCTCAGCCGTTTGCTTTGGACCAGGTTCGTAGTACCCGGCATGGATTCCCTCTTGTGGAGCTGGCCTCAGATCCAACCACTGGTTGGTTCCCCTCAGAACAGCCATGCCACTATCACACCAGTGGGCACATCTCATCTGCCGGTCCAGTATCACAGGGTTCAGCACCCAGCACTGGGTAAGACCACTGGGGTCTTTTCTCCCTTGGTGGCCTGAATAGCACCCTCTGGCACCATGAAAGCTGAACAGCAGGGAAGAAGTTTCCCTGCTCAATTCCAGACTGATTTCTTCAAGTCCCGAAACCAAAGTGTGTGATGTCCTCGACAGCAGGGTCTTACCACTTAGTTACGGTGGGAAACCCAGAGCAATGGATATATGTGTGTTCTCTTGGGGCCGTGTGGAGCCTCTCCCGTGCCCATACTCATAGCGAGGTATCCCGTGCCCAGCGCTGAGAATTTCATTTCATAACCCATGTCTTCTGGGAGCAGGATTGTTCACCCATGCAGGATACCTCGGTCAAACCCCTTATATAATTATATATTTTAATTAGGTTATGAAGGGGTGGGTTTCCATAATCCTCTTCATAGATCCTTATTTTTGGTCAACCCATTCTCACCCTCCCACCTTCACATCCGTAATTTATTCACTTATTTTATCCCTTGAGCTATCATCTAACACTTCTGTTATTTTGTTGACCAAATTGTTCCAATCTTAGTCATTGGAATGGCTTCCAAAGCTCTTGTTTTTTGGACAGGCCCCCATTTCCTCTGCCATCTCCTTTCCTTCCATCACACTGAGATGCTCCTGGCTCATCATGTTAGAACTGGTCCTTTCTCAAAGGAGCCCTGGCTCCTTTGATTGGAGAATGGAGTTTAAATGTTGTTTTTGGTTTTTTTTTTAAGATTTTATTTATTTTTATTTTATTTGTATGAATTTTTTTGCCTGCATATATGTATATGCACCGTGTATGTGCAGATGCCCTTGGAGACCAGAAGAAGGGGTCAGGTCCCCTGGAAGTGGAGTCACAGATGGTTATAGGGCGTTGTGTGCTGGGAACTATGATTGGTCCTCTGCGAGAACAGAAAGTGCTCTTAACTATGGAGCCTTCTCTCCAGCCCCGAAGATGGCATCTAGAAACAAGTTTCCGAGTGCTGGGGGTGCTCCTTGCTGATTGTACAGTTGCTCTAGAGCATCCCAGGGGATGGAGACAAGAAATATATGGATAGATACTAACCCATATATGTGCATGTCTGTATTTCTGTGTGTGTATGTATGTATGTATTGTATATATATATACACACACATCTCTCTCTCTTTCTCTCTCTCTCTCTCTATATATATATAGAGAGAGAGAGAGAGAGAGAGATACACATATATAAATATTAAAATTAATTCATACTGGCTACCCTGACTCTGATCAGAGCCCTACAAGATTCATTTGAGCTTCCTTCTACTTGGACAGTAGAAACCTACCTGTTATCTACAATTTATTTAACTCTAGTAGACACAAGAAATATTTGTGGAGTTGCTCATCTATATATTTAGGGCAACCTAATCTACCCTTTTAATTTTTTTTAGGTTTATTTATTATATATACAGTGCTCTGCCTGCATATATGCCTGCATGCCAGAAGAGGGCACCAGATCTCATTACAGATGGTTGTGAGCCACAACGTGGTTGCTGGGAATTGAACTCAGGCCCTCTGGAAGAGGAGCCAGTGCTCTTAACCGCTGAGCCATCTCTCCAGCCCCTAATCTATCCTTTTGTCTTTAGCTTTACAGATTCCAACCCAAACACCATTTTCAAAGTTACTTAGGCCAATTCCTTTTTTCCTTCACAATGGGCAAAGCATTTCAATATCTGGCTTCCTCTGCATCGCTGCTGTGTGATGAGAAAAGCCAGCGGACATGTGTTGATGAACTGGTTGGTCCTGGTCACATGATCAGTTGGAGCTACAGTCAGAGCTAGGGAGTTTAGGCTTCACTAGACCATAGTATCTTTTCTGAGATTTTTGGTTTTGGGTTGTTCTGGTTGCACAGCTAGCTGCTTCGTAGAGTGTCTGGTTAGAAGAAAAGGTGAAGCATGGTTGAGTAGCCTGTCTTTGCTTTGGCGTAGCAGAACTGTGTGTGCTGCTGGGCGAGAAGATTAGCCCTCTCCTGCCTCTACCCATTTCCCGTAGCGATGGGAACCTGAGACCTAGAGAGATGATGTCACTTGTCCCAGATGAGCCAGCTGGTTAGAGGAGACAGACTCAGGGGACGTTCATATTCTCACATCTGTGTCCTCACCACACTATGTGGATTGTGGGGATGAGGAGACGGTCACAGGTCTTCAGGAAAAACCTGCTGAAGTTGACTCAACAGGCCTGGGAAGGTCTCCCCCTTCCCAGTCCATCTCTCTGTAAATAGAGAAGTAGGGTGAGAAAAGTTCCTTCATACCTTCAACAGTCCCAAGTGGGCAAGATTAGGAAATACCTAATGACTTTAGAAACTTAGTTGGCACCTACGTGCCACAGCAGTGGTGACCACATCCAAAAATGGCTGTAGAGGTGTGTATTTCAGAGCTGCCGCGCTAACTGGTGTCCTGATGATTTCTCTGGTCGTCCACATAGAACCTAAAATGCTGAGTTATACTGTCTGCCTTGCTCAGGATGTGGGCACCCTAAGGCTGTCTGCTCGATATAGAGAAGGGATTGGAACTTTTATTTCTTTCTAGTTACTGTTTTCATACTCTTCCACACTGTTCCTGGAACACAGCAGAGTTCTGTTAGTGTTTACTGAATGAGTGAAGGAAGGCTCCTAGGAGAGACTTCACACACAAGCTCTTGTCTCTGGAATAGCACACAGGCGTGAGGGACGGCTCACGGTGCTGGCTGGCGCTCTGGCCTTGGGCGAGTTGCTTAACCTCTCTGCGTTTTCGTTTCTCCATGTCATAGTCACTCTTGACTGTTGACTTGTGACGTTGGTGGCACTTAGAATCACTTTAAAGAGGA
>CABHPP010144955.1:0-30315 GCA_902168425.1 Peromyscus attwateri
CAGGCTGGCCTCGAACTCACAGAGATCCGTCTGCCTCTGCCTCCCGAGTGCTGGGATTAAAGGCGTGCGCCACCACCGCCCGGCTTAGAATATATTTTTTAAAAAGTGAATGAGTTGGATTATGAACTGATGTATGGACTATGGAAAGGCACAAACCTTCTAGGGACCTTTGCTTAACCTCACTGCTCATAGGAGTACATGCCACCCCACCTGGTGACCCCCCAAGAGTCTCTTACCTGAGTCATAGGAGAAGTCTGTGCGCTCCTGTTTGATCAACACCCCCGCCCCTGGGTACCTGTGCCCACTGACCCCACCCTGGCTCGAAGCCGGCTGGCCAGCCTGTTCATACAGGGGATCATGGTACTCCTGCTTGAAGCTCTGCTGGGGGTAGGGTGGGCAGGGCTCCGACAGCTGGTGTTGGTAGGGGGCTGGGAGAGGTTCCCGGCCCCCTCCCTGAGGAGATGTGAAGGAGCGGCACATGTCCAGGGGCTGCTGGAAGACGGAGCTGGATGTGATGGATGGAGAAGGAAGAAAAGAGAATCTTCCATTAGGTCCCCTTGAGCCTATCACTTGCTGACAGGTGCTCCTCTCCTCCCAGCCAGGTCTCTATAGAGAACTAGGGAATTGAGCCCAGACTGCCTGGCGAGGCCTGGGTCCCTTGGTACTGTGGATCTGTCTCCTTACCTGTGCTCACCAAGGTACCCGTGGCCAGGGTGGGACTGGGAAGAGCTGGAGGATCTCAGGAGACTCTGCTGTTGTTCTGCCCTGGGAAAGGGCTGCAGGGGCGACTGTCCAGGGGCACCGGGGGCGGGGGACTTGATGCCGATTTGTCTGGGGGAGTCATAGGCACTGGAGTTGAAGGGGAGATGGGAATGAGGGGACAGAGAAACTAGGTGACCATCTGTTTTACCCTTCATCTCCCAGGAAGTGATTATTACAATTGTAGGAGTAGAGGAGCTGGGTGGAAATTTTATTTATTTATATATTTATTTAAACTTTTGGTTTTTGTGCCCCCCTTCCCCGGTGACAGGTTTCTCTCTATAGTCCTGGCTGTCCTGGCTCCCTCTGTGGACCAGGCTGACCTCAAACTCAGAAATCCGCCTGCCTCTGCCTCCTGAGTGCTAGGATTAAAGGCATGTACCACTACTGCCCAGCAATTTTATTTACCTATTTATTGTATTTTTGAGACAGGTTTCTCTGTGTATCCCTGGCTATCCTAGAATTCACTCTGTAGACCAGGCTGGCCTCTGCCTCCCAGGTGGTAGGAAGGGTGTTTTGTTTTGTTTGTTTGTTTAAGATAGAGCCTCATGTAGCCCAGGGTGGCCTCAAACTCTCCAGATGTAGCCAACAATGACCTCCAGATTGATTCTCTTTTTTCCACCTCACAACTGCTGGGATTGCATGCACATCATCACCGGCCAGGTTTATGCGGTGCTGCCAATCAAATCAGGACTTTGTGCACTAGAGAAGCATGCTGATGATTTAGCTACATTCCCAGCCCCCAGGCGAATTCTTTTTTCTCTCCCTATCCCCAGGGTCTTGCTTGACCTGAACCTCTCTATGGAGCTAAGGCTGACCTCAGACTCACAATCCTCCTGTCTCAAGCACATGCCATCATGCCTGTCTAAGTGAATTCCTTTTCTTAATCCTTGAACTGAGCCCCTTAGCTTGACAATATCTCTCTGAGGTCTGAGTAAGACATAGGCCTCCAGGGAGAGACTCATTGTGCTCAGGCCTCAGCACGCTGGGGGCCGTCTGTCCACGGTGTGGTGCCTCCTGCTAATACTCAGAGGAATCCTGGCTAGGGCTACCTACGGGACTAGGAAACCCTCCACTGTCCAACCTTCATCGCTACTGCTGCCTCAGCTCAGGGCTGCCCTCCCATCCCCCAACCCTCAAGGAAGCCTTGACCTCCTGACACCTTGCCCCAGACTTCACCACACCTTCCTGAGTCAGGGCTCACCTGGAATAAAGGCACTGCTCTCCATGGTGGTAGGGGAGTGGTGGCTTCCTGCTGCAGGACAGGGCGGGTTCTGTGCGGGGACTCTGGGGTTCCTTCTTGATCCTGGTGGTGGGGCTATGGAAAGCTACTGTGGGGTAGGATAGAGCAAAGCCAGAGTGTCACGTCGAGGCTGCCAGGGCTTGTGACACCCCAGCTTTCTGAGGACGGGTTAGGTTACTGGTGCAGTACCCTCCCTTCGGGCTCTCATTCTCTGAACACCGAAGTTGGACACTTCCAGAATGTTCTGGTTACTTCTGTTATGACTGGTTTTACACATTAGGCTAACGTCTGGTATTAACCAAGGAAACCATCTAAGAGTTAACACGCATACCCCCAGCCAAGAAAACACCTTCATAAAAGCAAGCACATTAGACCCAGGGCCTTTGGCTTTCTGAGTGCCCTGGAAAATTCCAAGTGAGAGACATGTTTTCTTCTTTGGGGCTATAAAGATGCTTTGGTTTTCTGAGGGAGTCTGGAGATTAGCCCACTTGTATGTCAGCTGAGTAACATACACATGCTCCTAATTATCTGTGAGGAGCATTGGCCTTTTCTGGGCGCTTGCTGGGTTCTCAGAGTCCAGCTACCACTGTGGCTGAGCCCTGGTGTGAGTGATGTCCTGGCCTCCTGCAGTCCCATCAGATGCCCTGGAATCCACAGTTCTGATGTCTGTGTTTTCCATTCTTGTGCCTGTTTTATTTCATGGGTGAGGACAGCCGAGAGCCGTACCTGATATCCAAACATCTTTTCTCATATTTTTCTTTTTCGTTTTTTCAAGACAGGGTTTCTCTGTGTAGCCCTGGCTGTCCTCAAATTCACAGAGATCTGCTTGCCTCTGCCTCCCAGGTACTAGGATTAAAAGCCCCACACCAGGCATTCTTTTTCATTTGAGGCAAGGCCTCGCTACATATCCAGATTGGTCTCAAGCTCACTATCCTCCAGATTACAAGTGTGGGCCACCATACCTGGCCAAGCATTGTTTCTCAACAGGACACTTGTGACTTGGGGTCAGATTTGGGAGGATGTCTTGAACATTGTAGGATATTTCTGCAGTACCACTGACCACCCCATTTTTACCCAACCCCAAACTCTCCAAAGACACTGACAAATCTTTCCTGGGGCAATATCACCAGTGCTAAAGAGAATAACAGAACAATGGATCTGGGTTCTGCTGAGCTGTCTCAAGTCCCTGGCTTTGGCTGGAGAGAGAAAGCATCGATCTGTTCCAAGTCACAGGGCTCCAGCTCCAGAGGGGAACCAAGGTCTTCATCTCCAGTCACTGCGTTTGTCTTGGAGTCCACATTCCAGGATGAGGAGCCCTGACTTTCACCCTGTCTTTAGGTGAGAGCAAACTGCTCTCCTCTGGGTGACTCTCTGCCCCCATGACTCACTTCCTGTCTTTCTCTGATCCTCATCCCCCATCCCTGTACCCAGCATTCACTACTCACAGTTTTCTGAATGGAAATCAGGAACGAACTGTTCATCGCTGTCTGGTACCTGAGCTGCAGAGAGAGGCTAGAGTGAGTCTGGGGTGTGACTGTGCAAAGTGGCAGCCCCAGGAAGACACCATTGTTGCCACCCTGAAGATTAGCTCCAGCCGTGAAGCAGTCAAGAGCTTTCCTTAGACCAAGGGTCACTCCACCCTAGGTCCTGCACCCTCCAGCCCCTGCTGCATGAAGGCTCCAGGGAGGACTCTCAGAACTTGTCTGAGAAGACTCCAGTCTTTGCCTAGATGTTTTGTCCCTGGTCCCTCCATCTTTCTGAAGTGCAAATGGACCTGCCCTTCAAAATTTACAAGGCTTTGTCAGGGCTCACAGCAGAGTGCTATCGGAGTGAGCAGGAATTATAAACTGTGGGATTCTGTGGACCTGGAATCTGATGAGGAAATTCTGAATTTGAGAAGGGCCCAGGAGTCTTCACTTCAAATAATTTCCCAGGTGCTTTGGAGACACAGGAGAGCTCTGGAGCCTAGGAAAGGGGATTGCAGGGGGTGGGGGTGGGGGTGGGGAGAACAGCTGCAGAGATGTGAAAAGAAGGTAAAAATAGGACAGGAGGAAGCTGGAGACACCATCTCATCATTGATGTGTAGCCAAGGGAAAGGCGGGCTTTCCAAGCCTGGAGGTCTAGGGAGCATTCTCCAGGGGCCAGCATCTCTGTACCACAGGGTACCTCAATGGACTCCATCGTTTTTGTTTACTTTGCCTCTCTATCAAGGGGGAAAGAGAATTACAGCAGAAAGAGGAACAGACACAAAGAAGGACTTCCTGATTGTCTAGGATAATAGTGGGTCTGAAGCAGGACAATGGAACTCATGACCCAGGAGACTGGACTGTCACTCCCTGGAGCCTGCTCGCAGACTGGACAATGTCGAAATTGCAAGATAAAAGACTCAGACTTCAGAGTGGCTGGTGAGGCGTGTAAGACGAGGGGTAGGAAACACTCTACACCCAACCCCATGCGAGCACACAGGCTCAGATCTTGGCCACAGGACCCTGTGTTTCCCCATTCACCAACTCCAGGTTCTGCAGCCCGCCCAGCTGGCAGGGTGATCTTTGTACAACAGAAATCAAATCGCTTTGAGCTCTCCCTTAAAATGTGAAATCTGAACTCCTGCCCTTGGCCTCCTCTCATCCCTCTGGCCGGCCTCTCCTTGCTGCTGATAGGCCCTAGCACCTTGGTCTCCTTCAGTCCTCAGTCCTGCTGAGCTGGGTCCTTTCCCCCCAGATCCTCAGCTCTGTTCAGGATCTCACTATGTAGCCCAGGCTGACCTGAAACTCAGCATCTTCCTGACTCTGCCTGGAAAGCTGGGATTGCAGATGGGCCCTCTGCCAAGCTTATTAGAGGCCTTCTCTGACCACTCAAAACAAAACTGTCCCTTTTGGCTTTCTGTCTCAGCTGGCTTTCTCCCCGCCCGCCCGCCATCTTATTAATGTATATTCACGTGTTAGTGTTCATCTCTTCACCAGGAAGTTAAACTGTGTGGACAAGGGCCTTTCCTTCTTCAGATGACTACCTAGCACTCAGACCAGATACTGAATAATCGTTATTTATGAATAATCATCCAATGAGACTCATCCTCAGACTGGGAGGAGCTAGCACCACAGACTCCAAAGGCAGGGTGATCCTAAGCCAAGCAATCCTCCCCTTACCCTGCAGCTATTCCTCTCCACATACCAGCTACCACCAACGTTGGCACACCACCGGAAAAGCTCATCTTACAAGGATGCTCAAGCTGTGATCCAATGCTTGCTTCAAATGTCAGAGGTACTAAGCGATTACAGATATAGGTTTGTAGTTGATTTTTACTTATTTATTTGTTGCAATGGTAGGGGTTGAATCAAGGTCCTTATGAACCCCCAGCCCTTGTTTTCTTTTTGAGACAAGATCTTACTAGGTACTCCAGGCTGGCCTTAAATTCTAAATTCACCATCCTCCTGCCTCAGCTTCCTAAGGGTTGTAATTACAGGCCTATGCAAGACCATGTCTGGCTTAGATGATTAGTTTTTAGATAGAGAGACTGGCATGAGGGAGTTTAAGAACCAGAAGTCTCCAGTAGTTAAGAACTTACTTTAGATCAGCGCACTACAATTCCAAAGTGACCAAATACAACAGTGGGATGCTAAATCCCTCGGCAAAAGTATACATAAATCCCCAGCTTTTTGGAAGCCCAACTACATCCCACAGAGGCTGTCCCCTGGTCAGCCTGACTAAAGAATCACCCGGGGGTGTTATCCCCAGCGGTTCCCAGGTTCCTAGTCCTCAAATCTGAAAAGTCATTCTATAAGACAGAGGTGGGCCAGGCATTAAGATTTGCAATAAATGGCCCTGGTGGCTGGCTCATTTGGAAAGTGCTAGTCAAAGGGAAGGACGCATTTCTTCCTGCCCTGTCTTCTGGCCCATTCAAAGGTGACAGACACCCTGAAGGTTGCAGAAACTAACAGGTTGAGCCATACTTCCCTCCCTGCTACTTAGGCAAGGAGGGTCCCGAGGGCAAGGAAGGGGTGCAGAACTTGGCAGGGGGTAACTGACGTACTCTGGAGCCCCTCTTGGGGCCTCATTAACTACCCGTTTCCAGTGAGGTAATGGGCTGGGGGCATCTGCTGACGCCACTGGGCTAGAGAGCCCTGTGGGTCATCTGACCTTTCCTCCTGCCTCACGCTTGAAAGTTTATCCAGAACCCCCAGAAGAGAGCTCTCTTCAGCACACAGACTGAACCCCCAAAGATGACGCTATCCTCGTCCCAGAATGGGGAGTGAGCCCTACTCCCTGCTCAGCTCTCCCAGGACTGGCCCTCTCCCACAGAGGTACCGCAGGGCCCTCAGGCACCCAGAGGCTATCAACGAGGGTAGAAATAGGAACAGAAACAGAGCCTTGCGTTCCTGGAGAGCAGAAGAAATTTTAATTACCATGTTTGGTATTGAACATGCACCATTCTGTTTGTTGACTCGGCTCTGTTTTGGCTGCTAAGCCAGTGTGCCGGAGTCTGTCCCCAGCTCCACTGGCACTAAAAAGAGACTGTCTAGGTGGGGACATGGCAGATGATTAAAGGAGGTGTGTACTCGTGCACGCACGTGTGTGTGTGTGTGTGTGTGTGTGTGTGTGTGTGTGTGTGTGTATGTACCCAGTGTAACTCACGAGCACACACACACACACACACACACACACACACACACACACACGCAGAATATTCAGGGACTGTCCCTTCAACAGGAAGCTAGGGGGACCCCAAAGATGGGCTCCAGAAGAAATGGGAAATTCAACCAGCTAATCACCGGAGGCTATCAGGAGCCAGCTACCATGTATCCCACAAAGGGATGTCATCCTCTGGGCGTGGGGGCAGTCCCAGTCCCACATAAGAGTGAATGGTAGCATTCTCCAGAGCTTTGCTCTATTGTGTCACCGTTGGCCAGGGGCTCTCACCCGCACCCTGCCCCCACCCTGGCAGCCTCTATTTTGGAAGAAACCAGTTCTCTATCTGTGGAGGGGACATTCCTCTCCAGGAATCTTCTGGAAGGGGAAGAAAGAGAAAGATGGAGGAGGCATTGAACTAGGAAAGACTAGGGAAAGAACTAAGGACTAACCCCCTTCCTCCCCAACAGACTGACCCCCCCCAGACACCAGGGTGCATGCACACACTTTCACCCGAATTCCTTGTACTTCACTCTGAGAAAATATATGGGTGAAAGCACCCCCCATGCTTTCTCTCCACATCAGGGGTCTCTTTTGGTCTCTACAGATAAGGAGGTCAAAGGGCCCAGGAGAGGGTCACCCTTGAAGGCGTGTTTGGCTGCGGTAATTCTTGTGAGAGGATGAGACAGATCCATCCCTTAAAATTCTGATAGAAGCAATACACTATTCTCATCCTAGGAAAATCCGTATTATCACCATATATGATGCAACACCAACAATATTACATGCAGAATAGCAACGTCAAGGACCCCAAATCTATCCATAAATCTTCTAGAAATTCACAGCCCCCCTCCCCAACTTCATACAAAGGGCGTACAGAGCTCAGGTAGTGTTCCCAACTACCAAAGAGACCAGAGTCATTGTCCCTAATGGTTCTTGAAGGCTCCTGACAGTTCCACAAAGAGACCCTCCACCAGATCCACAAATCTTTTACATAACCACCAAATCTTGGCGCAGTCTGCCCGAGCCTGGGTTTCTCTGTGGCAGCCTGATCCTTTCCCCAACATCTCAACAGATCACAGGCACCCAGAAACCAGATGACCCTCCTCGGCTCAGTTCATCCTTCTACGCAGAAAAATCCCGACCCCGAAGATGTGTATGCATACTGCCTCAGAAGAGCCTTACCAACAGTCACCCCAAAAGCCCAGTCAGCAGCTGATATTCCAGAAGCCACGTCCAATTCTCTCTATCCCCGCTTGGGTCCAGCCTGGTCACCACCACCTCCAAATCTTCACTCCCCCACCCACACTATAAGAATTCACTGTTTCTCTCCAAATTGAGGCTTTAGGAAGAAACCAAGCTGAGAGAGGGGAGGCTGGGCTCTGGGCCCCATTCCTCGTGATGTCCCCCACTACTGGCAAGTTTCCAAAGGAGCTCGTCCCTCCCTGTCACCCCTTTGGACTGTGAGGGGGCCACTGACCTGGTGGGAAGAGGCAGGAAAGGAGATTGGGGTGATGTTGGGATGGTGCAGGGGGACAGGACCCCGGCAGCTGCATCTGTCTCCGCAGAGAGAGTGAGGAGCGAGTGGCCTCAGCATCCCCCCCTCAGGCCTGGCCATCCATCGCCAGCTGGGAACCTGAGCTGCTCCCTCAGGAGGAAGGAGAAGGAACCAAGGAGATCCCAGCCTCCCCCCTTGCATTCCCCACCCCCACCTCCCCACCCACTGGATTTAAATGTACAGGGACTCCCAAGGCAGCAGTATGTAACACACACATGCACGCGTGCGCACATGCAAGCTTGCACACACACTTGCTGTCATGCTAACACACACAGACAGACACATGGACTGTCACCAGACCCACCACCAAGGGGAGGGGCTCCCATGGTTGGATGAAGAGAGCATTTTCCATCCCTTGTCACCCAAATAGACCAAGTACTGACAAAATGTCACCCTGAGCTAACTCACAGCCTGGGAGCTGACCACCATGGGGACCCTCAGCTGTTGGGAAGGAACGGGAACCCAGAGAACCAGACCAAAATCAGAAATCAGGTGGTAAAAAAGGAGGTCTTTAAGAGATCATGGGAACTCTGAGTTCTTCAGCTCAAGAGCATGGAGAGGGGGTAAGCCTACCCAACAAAGCTCTTCATGTAACTAGGAGCTAGGCAGTCAGCTGAGAAAGATACTCAATACCCCAGAACCCACCCACTCCCCATTCCGTATTTTTTTGGAAGATGAACTCCATACTAAACAATCAATCTTTAATAATAATAATAATAATAATAATAATAATAAATAATGTGGTGTGTGTGTGTGATGTGGCCAAGACAGACCTCATCTCATCCTACAGATCTGCTTAGTGGTCTTTCTTCTCATCCAAGCCACTCCTATAGAGAATCCTGAGAGGTGGATTTGGGGCTTTTAAATTCCAAAAGAAAGGTACCCAGAGTGGAGGAATAGGGAAGCCCACAGGAAGAGAAAAGACCTCAAGAAAGAGTTCACTTTCGGTTTCTTAGTTTTTAGAGTATGAATACAAAGGGGGTGTTAGCTAAGATGGGGGTATTAACCCTTCCTGAATCTCAGGGACTGTAAAGTCACCATGCCTCCTTCTTCTGCCAGCCCTGCCAGCAACACCCTCAGGCTAAATAACCTCACCAAAACACACCAACTAGGATCCAACTAGGACACACTACCCCACCCAGCTCAGGCTGGGCCACTGACCCCATCCTGGCCAGCTCACAACCGACCCACCAGCAAGCAGGAAGGGGGGCATTTGCCTGGGGGTGGAGGTATTCAGGAGGGATGGAGGGAGGACCAGTTGCCACTGGAATTATAATCAAGGCTATTTGGGGAGGCAGCCCTGAGTCTTCTCTGCCAAAGTGCCAAGAAAAGAATTATTGAAACTTTGGTCGTTCCTTTGGCTTGGGCAGTAAATTGGCCCTTGGAGTTAGGAAGAAGGGAAAGGAAGGGAGTAAAAAACCAACGTTCCAGCCGCTCCAGAAGATAGGTAACAGATTCCTCCTATTTCTCCTGTTCCTCACTGCTCCCTTTAAACATCTCAACACCCCAACACTACACCTAGGCCTGGAGCCTCCTGCCAAACAAACTTTGCAAATGAAATTTTCAACCAGGAAAAAACGGGCCTGGGGCCAAGTTCCATTCAAATAAGCAAATACCCCACACAATAGTCTGATTCATCCCTAGGCCTAGTTATACAAGCCTGGCTCGGGGTGAGAAAATAAATATCGATATAAGTGTCCACACTGGGCACTGGGAAGAGTGAAGTGGTTAGGGACTGGGGGAGGGGAGCTGATGGGCTCCTTGAGACAGAGAAGACCCCCAAGCCCCACTTCTAAATTTTGGAAGACAACAAAACTACTCACCTTCAGCGAGCCACGTCTCTTGGAAGTGACTGAGATCCTGGAAGAGATCTGATGGGTGAATATTGGAATTGGTGATGAGGTGGAGAGGATATGGGGAGAGACCTTGACTAGCCCGGGTTACAGCCTCCCCACTGGGCATAAGGGACGGAGAAGAATTGATCAGAGTCCTCTGGGTGGTTTGACTTTTGGGGAAACGTGGGTTGGAGAGGTCCAGGATAGAGCTTTGGGATGTGTGTGGGTTGAGGAGAGGGGTCGCAGTTAAGTCTGGTTCTTTACCTTCGGAGTCGGAAGGCGGCAGGGAGCCCGGGTCCATGAGCTTCCCCTGCGGGACCATCAGCGCTTCGCCCAAGCTCCCATTTCCGGGAGATTTCTGCTGGAAGGAGGGGGGAGAATGCCCCCGAATCACCCTAAGGAGTCTAGCTTGGGGGTGGGGGTGGGTTCCCCGGGTGGCTCAAGGGCTAGGCCGCCCTGGACCCCACTGAGACCCCCCGGGAGGGGGCTGTGGGGGGGGGAGGGGGGGGGGGGGGGGGGGGGGGCGGGCGTGGAGGCCGGCGAGGCGCTCACGCTGCAGAAGGTGTAGGGCACTCGCTGGTCCAAGTATCCGCCTTTCATCCTCCGCTCCATCCGGCCGCTCCCTCCGGCCACACGGCCGGGCCCCCGCGCGGAGGCAGAGACCTGGGAGGGGGGAGGCAGTTCGTACACGGTCCCGGGAGCGCTGCGGGGGGGAGGGGGCGATCGCGAGGCAGCGGGTCGGACAGTGAAACTTCTCCCGACTCGCTGGGACCTGCGCGGCCGAGCGCCGCCACCGCCACTCCCCTCCCGCCAAAGGAGGTCCCACCTGCTCCCGCGAGCTGGGGTCGGCGTGTCTGCTTTCTGCAGCCCTGCTCAGCCCGAGCTGGGTTACATAAGACGTGTGTGTGCGCGCGTGTGAGTGTGTATGTGTGTGTGGTGTGTGTGTGTGTGTGTGCGCGCGCGCGCAAGGCGCACACCATTCGCACGCCCATAACTCAGGCGCCCCCTCCAGCCCCGAATCCCGACGCCTCCCACCCCCGCCCCGGAATGTGCGGAAGCGGGCGCCGAATAGAGAGCGTGGTGTGTGGGAGATGAAGCGGGGAATCACAGACACTCTCCCTTCCTTCCCCTTGCGCAGCTTCACCTGAGGCCCGCGCGTCTGTGCAGGAGCCGCGGGGGGATGCTCAGCATGCCCGGGGGATGATACAACTAAGGTGGAGGGGCTAGGCCAGAGCGAGGCGGCCTGAACCCCGGGTCCCCAGAGCCCCGGCTTGTTTTCCGGGCGCAGCAGACAGTTGTGAGCCCTGGGGAGCAGCTGATTGGTGCATTTCCTTTGCCTCAGCCTCCGTTCTCGCTCCCCCCCCCCCCCCCCCCCCCCCACCCCACCCCCCCAACCCCCCTGGTTCCCTTTGTTTCATTGACTTTTGTGAATGAAACCCCAGGGCCGGGCACGCCCGCCAATCCGCAGACTCGCCTAGGCTGGCTTGAGGGCGGAGTTTCCCATCCACGGAGGCCAATCAGAATGTAGGGGCTGTCTCTCGGCTTCATTCACTTCTTGGACTTCCATTCATAAAAAAATAAACTCCTTTCGGCCTCAGTTCATTCATAAAGAATTGAGAGAAAAGAGGGAAGCTGAGGACCCGGCAGCTTCTCTACCGGTTCCGGCGTGGGCTTTAGGGTCTGAGGAGCCCTGAGCTCCTCCCGCTGGCATTAGCACACGCCTCGGTGCTTCTGTGCGTACGTGGGAGTGTGAACACGTCTGTGTGCCCTGGGGGGTGGGGGAGGCAAACGAACTTGTGTGCCCAAAGGAACCATAGTAACTAGCATTTATGAAGCGCTCTGCCTCCACGTGCTCATTTCCTTCCCATAACCTGGTGCTGCGGAGCTATTGTTTCCATTTTATTTTACGAGTGAAAATGGAAAAGAACTAAGAAAGGGATGGTGTCCCTCACCTAAGGTAACTCAGCTAGTCAATACTGCTGGGCATTAGCGTGTCAAACCCGGCACGGTCTTCTGTGCAGCCCGATGAGACCATGAGTTTTAAGTGAATTAAGCTATGTGAAAACAATAGACGCATACTTGGTGCTCAGCAAATGTAAAATGGCATGAATATAGTTTTCTCAAGGGCCTGTGATCTGTAGATCTGCTTTATCCGTGACCTGCTTTATCATTCATTCATGGCTGTGAAAACAGAGACTCAAGGACAGGTAATTATCCCTCTCTCTGCCATCTTACTTTGTATCTGAAGGCAAGCGTCCCATAAAAGGAAGCACTCCCAAGTGATCAGAGGAAAGGATGGGTTTCAATTTTGCTCCATAAGTTAATCGTGGTGTTTGTGATTTCACTCCTTGCTTCATTCAGTAAATATCTGCTCTGTTGCACCCCGTGCTATGCGGCCAGCAAGCAGCTGTGAGAAAGGCTACCTCCCTTGGGTTCTGTGTTGCTCTAGCTGCCACCACAAGGACCCACAGGTCCATGGGGCTGCTTTCAAAATCCATCTATCTAATCAAACACCCCCTCCTTTACAGGTGAGGCGGTGGAGGGTCTGAGAGGAAAATGGTACATGCAATCTCTTCCAGCCTGTAGGAGTCAGAGCTGGGACAAGAACATTAACTCCCCGGCACCTGAATAAGGCTCCTTCTATAGCATCAACTCCTCCCTCTTATCTGCCAAACTCTTTTTTTTTTTTTTTTAACTTCAGGTGAATTTTTAAAGTTTTTTTTTAATTTATTTTTATTTTGTGTGCATTGGTGTTTTTGCCATGGGTGTCGGATCCCCTGGAACTGGAATCACAGACAGCCTTGAGCTGCCATGTGGGTGCTAGGAATTGAACCCGGGTCCTCTGGAAGAGTAGCCAGTGCTCCCAACCACTGAGCCATCCCTCTAGCCCCCCAAACTCTTCTTTAAAGCTCAAACCTGCTGCCCCTCTCCTCCAGGGAGCCTTCCTTCCATGAGAGCTTGGGTCATTCCACATTTCTGTCATTCTGTTTCCTGTTACAGAAATCCCTATGTATATACAGGGAGCTCTGCAGGGCCCAGAGGAGGAGCTATTTGTAAGACCCCCCTGGAGTCTCGCTCATTTTCAAGAGCACAAAATGCCTGTCGGGTAAATAGCTGCAATAAAAAGCAAAGTAATGGAGTTTTGCAGGCACCCTGCCCAAGGAAGGAGAGGCAAGCCCGAGCAGATCCCAGCGTGGGGTGGGGTGTGAGTTCCTAGGCCAGAAGTGGGGGAGGAAGGCAGGCAGTTAGTTCTAGGAAGAGAGCTCTGATGTGGTATCCATGAAGGATCAGTTGGGTCCCCGAGTGAGCACTGGGTGCTCCAGTTGGGGCCTGTCCAGGGCTGCCTGTCTGGTTCTGAGTTCCTTCTTTTCTCTGGAGGGCCCTAGCTCTTTCCTCACCCTCCCCAGGCAGAGCCCAAAGGAGCCCACCTCCCTGTCTCTTGCTCAGCCTGCAGACCCAGTGAGAGGACACACACTATAACTGCAGCTGCCACACTTGCCTCGGCCTCTGACCGAGCACTCAGGTTAAGATCAGTGACATTTCCAAAGGGAACACTGGAGCCTCTTCTCCAATGGGGGTGGAGGGGCGAGGTAGTTGAGGAAGAAGAGAGAGAGGCTGGAGGTGTGGACTGGGACTCACAATGTGGGTTAAGAGACACTGAGGGAGCCAGCCTTGTGTGCATGCTCTCCGTCAGTTCCTGCCACCTGCCACCCTCACCTCATTTTATAAGAGGTGACAATGGAGGCCTTCCAAATGCACACTAACCCCAAGGGCCCCCACTCACAGATCGGGGAGACTCCAAAGAGACTCACTTTATGGAAGCACACGAGGCCACTTGGAGGACCCTGCCGAGCTTGACCTACACCACCACCACTCAGATGCAGGATGCTCAAAGCTCCACTACTCAAATGCAGGATGCTCACAGCTCCTTTATGAGCCAACATGCTTCCTGACTCCTCCAATATACCTCCATGAGAGGTCGTGCAGGTAAACACTCTCTTCCTCCAGTAGATTGGGTGTGGGGAGGGGCAGACTCTAACCTGTTTCCTAGGAGTTTAAATAATAAAATGTAAATTTGGACTTTAGAGATGTAAATTTTCATACAAAGGCAGCCCATAGTTTGCTGCGGGAGCTGTGACCTCTTAGTACAGGCATGGGAAGAAAGAAGGCTGTTCAAGGTGCCTGAGTGCAACAGCATGCTAGCTTTGGAGCCATTGGAGAGGTGGACTCTCCCCACATAGCTTTTATTTATTTACTTTTTACCTTTATTTATGTGTATGTGTAGGTATGTGTGGGTGCCTACAGAGGCCAGAGGCATCGGATCTCCTGAAGCTGCAGGTAACAGGCAGTTGTGAGCCATCTGGTGTGGGTGCTGAGAACAGAACTCAGGTCCTCTGGAAGAGCAGCAAGTGCTCTAAACGGATGAGCACTCTCTTCCAGCCCATGTTTTACTGTGGCTTTCTCTCCACCCCCACCCCATCCCACCCTCACCCCCACCCCATCTCTCTCCTCATCCCTCCCTCTCTCCCTCCTTTCTTCCCTTCCTTCTTTCTTTCCTTCCTTCCTTCCTTCCTTCCTTCTTTCTTTCTTCTTTCTTTTCTTTCTTTCTTTCTTTCTTTCTTTCTTTCTTTCTTTCTTTCTTTCTTTCTTTCTTTCTTTCTTTCTTTCTTTCCTCCTTTCCCCTTTTTGAGACGGGGTCTCTTATAACTCATTCTGATGCAGAACTCCCTATGTAGCTAGGATGGCCTTAAAATGTTGATCCTCCGACCTCTACTTATGGCTTGGTCTTTTGAAACAGGGTCAGATTCTAGGTCTCCTAGGCTGGCCTTAAATTTGTGATCCTCTGCCTTCTCTTCCTGGAATAGGAATTACAGGTGGGCAACAGCACACCTTCCCACATGGGCTTTGAAGGAGGAATGGCAGCGGCCTGTATTTGGTCCTCAGTGTTGTGTTAGCTGGGGACATCCCGTGGGTAACCTGTCCAGACTGGCTGTTGTAGGAACAGAAATGTCTTTAGGCTTCGCTTCTGCAGAACCTTGGAAAGCAGAGTTTCAGGCACTTAAAGGGAGAACTCAGAGGATAACGCAAGATGACACCTATATATGGACCAGGGATGAGACCGATACGGTTCCTTTGGTGTCTCTCAGGCTGGAGCGTTTTCCAGGTAGAATGATCCAGAGAGCAGAATCTGGAGTGGGGAGCTGTAGCATAAATCTTAAAAGTTCTTATTAATAAAATCAAACCTGAGCCAGGTATTGGGGTGAACACTGGAAGATCAGAGAGACAGAACAAGCCACAGCTAACCTCACCTGGCCAACTTCTCAGCTGGTCTTGTTTCCTCAGACTGGAAGCTTCTGTGTCCTCATCCCAATGGCTCTCAGCTGAACTGCTGCACAAAACCTAAATGCTTAACCAGCCAAATGCTTCTAGTTCCTGGTCCTCATGCCTTATATATCTTTCTGCCTTCTACCATCACTCCCTGGGGTTAAAGGCTCGATTTTTGGGATTAAAGGCATTGGTCACCATGCTTGGGTGTATCCTTGAACACATGGATTTCTGCCTCTGGAATGCTAGGATTAAAGGCGTGTGCTACCACTGCCTATCCTCTATGTTTAATATTGTGGCTGTTCTGTCTCTGACCCCAGATAAGTTTATTAGGGTGCACAATATTTCGGGGAACACAATACCACCACAGGGAGCTGTGTTAGATCCTTTCCATGAGCTGGTAATGGGGCATACCACTAAAACCAAACCGAACCAAACCAAACCACGTCACTCTTAGACTTCCTTTTGTCCTTTTCTCTTTGGCTCAATTTCTCTTTGCTACCTTCCAACTGCAGGGGCTCCAGACCCTCCTCCACGCCATGAGTGGAGTGTGCACCTCGGGAGGCTAATTGCCTCCATGAGTGTGTTTCTATTCACCTCACTGAAGAGAGACTCTATGTTTTTTTTTTTTTGGTTTTTCAAGACAGGATTTCTCTGTGTAGCTTTGCGCCTTTCCTGGAACTCACTTTGGAGACCAGGCTGGCCTCGAACTCACAGAGATCCGCCTGGCTCTGCCTCCCGAGTGCTGGGATTAAAGGCGTGCGCCACCACCGCCCGGCTTGAGACTCTATGGTTTTTATCAGGGTCACCACAGAGTAGATCTGTAATCGCCCCATCCCCACTCTTCAGGTTAGAAACACGGCCCTTGTGTCCTTTACCTCTGTGTCTTCACATTACATCACTGAAAACAGAGCGAGGGGAGGGTGGAAAAGCTGCTTCCCATGTTGCAGTTCACCTTCCACAAGCCTGAGTGTCCTCCCCCCTGCCATGAAGACCTCAAACTCAGTGTGCAGCATCCTGATCTTTTTACTCCACCTGAGTGCTGAGATCACAGGTGTGCACGCCGCCCAGCCGAACCCTCTCTTGAGCCACCACTAAACAAGGGCTCTCCAGACAGTTAGCAGAAGACACAATGGGCCCAGAGGAGGGGGATGAGTAAAATCTTGCCCAATCCTGTGGGCTCCCTGGTGGAGACCAGCAGTCCCTGAACAAAAGTTTTGGAGATGAGGACTCTGTCCTTCGGGTGATGCAGGGCTAGGTGTCCTCATGAGCCTCCATGAAATTAGGAGGAGCCCAAATGACTCCTCAGGAGTCTCCTCTGCAGTCAGTAGTCTGGTGTGGTTTCCTAGAGACACCCCCATCTGTGTGGGACAATTGCAACATTTCCAGGGATAGAGAGCTTAGCAAAGGACTTCTGTGGGGCTGAGCAATCCCAAGGAGGGTCTGATCTAAGGACTCTGCAGGAATGGGGGTTCAAAGTTTGGGGACCTATAATGCGCGCGCGCACACACACACACACACACACACACACACACACACACAGAGTAAATAAAAAAAGGTGAGCAACATTTTAATTTTTCTCCCTTTTCCTTTCTGTGTATATTGTGTGTGTGTGTGTGTGTGTGTGTGTGTTGCATGTTCAAATATGTGTAGGTACACATGTACGGGTGCCTGTGCATATGTGTGTCTGCAGATGCGGAGGTCTAAAGTCGAGACAGGTGTCTTCCTTGCTCACTCTCCATCTCATTTGCGGAAGCAGAGTCTCTGGATGCACTAGTGTAGCCAGCCAGCTTGCCCAGGGGATTCCCTGTCGTTACTTCCTTCACTGGGATTATAGACAGGTAGCCACGCCCACCTGGCATGTACATGAGTACTGTGGCTCTGAACTCTGGTCCTCATGCTTGGGCAGCATGCTCTTTACTCACTGAGACATTCATAAAACCCCACATTTTAATGTCTTAAAATTGTTAATTGCATCTATCTATCTATGTATCTATGTATCTATCTATCTATCATCTATCTATCATCTATCTATCTATCTATCTGTCTATCTATCATGTATCTATCTATGTATCTATCAACTATCTATCTATCTATCTATCATCTATTTATGTATGTATCCATCCATCCATCCATCCATCCATCCATCCATCCATCCATCCATCTCTATCTGGAGGCATATGCTTGCTGCAGCATGTGGAGGACAGAAAACCATTCCCAGGCCCTCTTTCATTCCACCATGTGGATGGGGATCAAACCCCGGGGGTCAGGCTGGGCCAGCAAGTGCCTCACCCTGATGCACAATCTCACCGGCCCCATGTTAACATTTTAAAACAAAGCAGACTATGCAGTGCCCTGCTTTTCTTTGGAACACTGTGTCGAGAGGAAAGCCTGATCCGGGAGGCCCGAGACAGTGGTGGCCAGAGGAAAGCAGTTTCTATTTTTAGAAGGTGCTGGTGACTCCAGCTTTCCACATTCGCTGCCTGCAGCAGCTCAGGACTCTCTTGAACATGAAGAGCTCTTTTTATTTTTGGCTCTGTCCTGTCCCTCCCCGTCCATTTAGATTTCCACCTCTCTGTTCCTAGTTCAGCCGTTCACAGAGGAGCCCTCCCAGAAAACTGCAGGACAGAAGGTTTTTGTTTGTTTTCAATTCTTTTCCCTTTTGGTGGGAGAGAGGCAAACGGACAAATGTTAGCAGTCTGAAGGATCTGAATGGAATTGGAGCCAGGTGGCCAGAGTGCAGGATGATCCCCTTTTTAATTAAGTGTGGACTTGAATTATGAGGGGCCATGGCTCCTGCTGGGCGGGGCTCTGCTGAGGGAAGGCAATTTCTCTCTTCACAGATTAAGCACCAGTTATTCCACTTAGTCTCTCCTCAGTTCCCTGAGAGTGTCTATATTTGTTCTTGTCAGAAATAATGGACAACTCTATGCTCAGCCAGCTAAGGCAGGGCTAGGGAACGCCAGAGCTGCCAAAACCTGGGGACCATTCCTGGAAATTATGGTTGGAGGGAATAGTGCTGTGTGTGTGTGTGTGTGTGTGTGTGTGTTCTTTTTTTTTTTTTAATTAATTAAAAAATATTTGAGCCAGGCAGTGGTGGCACATGCCTTTACTCCTGGCACTCAGGATCTCTGTGAGTTCGAGGCCAGCCTGGTCTACAGAGCGAGACCCAGGACAGGCACCAAAACTACACAGAGAAACCCTGTCTCGAAAAACCAAACCAAAACAAAACAAAAAAAATTGAGACAGAGTCTCATGTATCCCAGGCTAGCCTTAACTTAAAACCCACAATGCAGTTGAAGATGACCTTGAATTTCTGCTGCCCCTGCCTCTCTGTCTTCAGACTGCTGGGGTTGCAAGCTGCACCACCACACCGTTTTCACTCAGTCCTAGATATGGAGCCCAGGCTACTCAAGCACCTTGTCCACTGAGCTGTGTCTCCAGCCTAGGTTTTACTTCCAAAGGTTTTTTTTTTTTTTTTTTTCCTTCCTCCACCCCACCCCACAACAGAAACACTTTTGTTACTTCTAGCCCTTAACAGCCCCAGAGTCACTAGGCTTCTCCTTTAGCTCAAGGAGCTGGCTGCAGCTGCCAGTTGATTTCTCCTGTGGATTTTCATGTGTCCCACCGGCCACCAGAGCCTAGACTCATCAGGTAGTTTATAGCAATGGTTGTTGGTTTACAGTTTGGGGCGGAGCTGATCTCCCAGTCACTCTTCGGGGGACCTGGATGGAGAAGAACATGGGGGGGGGGGGGGAGACTGCACACTGAGAGGACATAAGGCCTAGCCAGGTGGAGATTCATGACTTCCATTTAAATAAGGTGTTTGTATGTGAGCTTTAAACTTCGTTGCTTCCTGAGCGTGTCCAGATGTATCGTCTTGTTTCATTTTCCCTGTGCCCTGCAAAGTGGGTATCTGGAGTTCACGTTGTAGTTGAGCCCTTAAAAGTCCAGAGAGCAATTAGCCTTGTGCCCTCTTCAGTGTGAGAAGGGAACCAACTCTCATTTCCATACCCCCAGGGTCTGTGTCTCATCTTCCACCAGCTCAAAGGTTAGCAATTGTAAGCTGGAAGACGGGGTAGCAGGTTGTTTCTTATTGTTATTTGTTTTTGAGACAGGGTCTCATGTAGCCCAAGCTGGCCTGGAATTTGATATGTATTGAAGGATGACCCTGAACTTAAAAAGGAAATTACTTGTTAAATATTATTCTTTATGAAATTGAAATTGAATTTAATGTGTCCACTTGTGTGTATGTCTTTGCTTCATGTACATGCAGTGCCCATGAAGGCTAGAAGGGGACACTGGATCCTCTGGAACTGGAATTGGAGATGTGAACCTCCATGGGGGTGCTAGGAATTGAATCCCGGTCCTTTGGAAGAGCAGCCAGTGCTCTTAACGGCTGAACCATCCATCTCTCTAGCACCCAACTTCTGGTCCCCCGTCCCTGTCTCCTGGGTGCTGCTACTAACGGCCTGTGACACCATACCTGGTTATACAGTACTGAGGATAGAACCCTGGGCTTCATGCATGCTGGGGAAACCTCTCCACTGAGCTACAACCCGACTCTGGCAATAGCAAATTTTAAACAAAAAAAAACAAAAAACAAAAACAACAACAACAAAAAAAAAACAAACAACAACCTCCCCCACAGTATTGTTGTTTAATTTTCTAAATTATTTTTGGAGACAGGATCTCATGTTGCCTGGTTTGACCTGATTCCCAGTCTTGAGACACCTTGACCCTGCCTAACCCTTACCTGCTTGATATGTCCAATTTCGTTTTCCCTCCTACAAGTCAGTCTCGCCTTTCTGTCGAGGCGTACATGTTAAGGTCTTACTAATTGTGTACCCTCTTAGGGGGTGCTCCGATAGTTGTTTCAATTGTGCAGCAGACATGAATGTCTCCCACAAAGGGAAAGCAGATGGGGAAGGGGGAGCATTTTGCTCTCTTAAAAAAAAAATTAAGAGTGTAAAGTATATTTAATTAAAATGATAAATCTGGTGTTCAGTTCGGTTTTTACTACTGCTAAAATGAATATATTTTACGCACATTTGCAGAAGGCTGCAGCCATCAGGCCAAAAGAGCTAGAGCTGCTTTTCCGATCTGTCCGTCTGAACCTTTCATTTTATTGACAGAGAAAATGAGACGCTCGAGTTGGGGACCCCAAAGTCCCCGTTATGAGGGAGTGGCCAAGGTAAAGGTGGGCGCAGGGGTTCATCCTCTCCCCTGCTTCAATCCCTGGTGCAACCCAGGGTGGGAACTGTCAGCTCTTCTTTGGAAAGGCTGTTCCTTTCTTGGGGGTGTCTTAGCAGCTCAGTGGGCGAGCTTACGTCCTTAGAATGCACAGAGCCCTGCTGTGTTCCATCCCCAGCAGAGCTCACCCTGGGCATGGTACACACCCATGATCTCAGTATTCCGAGGGTGAAGGGAAGGAGGATCAGAAGTTCAAGGCCAGCCTCAGATGCACAATAACTTCAAGGCCAGCCTGGGCTGAATGAAACTCAGCCTCTTTTTTTTTTTTTTTTTTTTTAAAGTGGTTCTCCCCTGCCAGGCAGATAGACTCCAGCCCCTCCCCAGCCTCCTAGTGGATGCTACTCACTCTCCTCCAGTTCTCTCTGGCTTCTCAGGCCCCTTGTGGCTTCTCAGCCTGGAGCCTTAGTCCATGACCAGTCCTACTGCTAACCAGACCTTTGTTTCTTCATGTCCTAGCAGAGTTGAAAACAGATGCGACTGAGTTCATATTTCATATTGTGCTTAAAGTTGCACGTGCAAACCATTTGCTGAGTAGGCGAGACATCCACGTGGGACCCCAATTCAAAAGTCATACAATGGGGCGTTCTTCCCTTGGACCTTCTCCTACCCTTGGGAGTTCTTTTTCACCTTCCCTTAATAAATCTACATTTATTCTGCCTTTTTTTTTTTTTTTTAAAGTCATACAGTGTTCTTCAGTGAAATTTTATTTATTTTTGTAGCCTGGGGATGGGGAACTATGCAAGGCAAGTAAGTGCTTTACTCCTGAGCCACACCTTCGGATCCAGTGAAATTCTATTTTATTTATCTAATTATTTTTATTATTACTCTTTGATTGGAGGTGAACATGTGAAGGTCAGAGAACAATTTCCTAGTCGGACTTTGCTTCCATCTTTTACGGATCCTGGGGATTGAATCCTGGTCACCAGCCTTCTGAGTAAAAATCTTTACCTGCTGAGCTCTCATTGACCCTCCACTGAAAGGTTATGGTCGTTCTTATTCCTATTCTTGGGGCTTTGCTGTGCCTTCCTGGAGGCAGCCATGCAGTTCAGTCTCTTGTGGCTCCATCCTGAGGTGGCCTGCACTCATATACAGGCCACTGTGGACCTCCCGATCAGACAAGAGCGTCTTCTTTGCCAACACACATGGCTGTGGACTGTGAGCACTTTGGTATGAATGGATTAAGGACCCAAGAGCTGGATGTGATGACAAACGCCCCTGGGTAAGTAGGTGACCAGAGAACAAGCTTGGGTGTCGTTCCTCAGGTACCATCTACGTTTCTTTCTTTGCTTGTTTTTGAGTCGCGATCTCTCACTGGCCTAGAACTTGCCAAGTAGGCCAGGGCAGTGAGCCTCTGAGATCCCACTGTCTCTGCCTCCCCGGCCCTAGTAGGATGGCAAGCAGGCATCACCACACTTGGCTTTTTTACGTGGCTTCTGGGGACCAAACTCTTTGCTGACTGAGCTGTCTCCTCAGCCCGCTTGCTTCCTCCCTTCCCTCCCTCCTTCCTTTCCCCGACCCTTTCTCTCTCGTCTCCTTCTTTCTTTCAGGTTTTTAGAGATGAGGTCTTGTGTAGCCTAGGCTGGCTGTCTTAGTCACCCTTCTCTTACTGTGAAGAGACACCGCAACAAAGGCAACTCTTGTAAAGGAAAGCATTTAATTAGGGCTTGCTAACAGTTTCAGAGGTTTAGTCCATCATCGTGGTGGGGAGCACGGTGGTGTGCAGGAAGGTGCTGGAGCAGGAGCTGAGAGCTACATCCTGATCCATAAAGGGAGAGGGAGCGAGGGAGGGAGGGAGGAAGAGAGGGGAAGAGGGAGGGAGGGAGGGGGAGGGAAGGGAGAGGGAGGGAGGGCGGGAGGGAGGGAGAGGGAGAGGGAGAGGGGGAGAGGGGGAGAGAGAGAGAGAGAGGGAGAGAGAGAGAGTATGAGTCTGGCCTGGCATGGGTTTTTGAAGCCTTAAAGCCCACCCTCCAGTGACACACTTCCTCCTACAAGTCCACACCTCCTAATCCTTCTAATCCTATCAAAGAGTGCCACTCCCTGGCAACTAAACATTCAAATCTACAAGCCTATGGGGGCCATTCTTATTCAAACTAGCCTTGAACTCTGGCTCCTCCTGTCTCAGCCCCCTAGAGTGCTGGAAACACAGGCATGCACCACTGTGTCAGTCATATTTTCCAATGATTATAAAAGCCAAACCAAAACAGACAGGAAGTGGAGAGGGAACTTGCCAGAAGCCATCCAAGTGGGAAAGGGCTCAGCCCACCTATCAACCCATGGGGTATGATTTCAGAGGCCAAAGCCTTGACTACAGCTTAGGGGAGGCCTGAACTTGGGTGTTCCAAGTGTGAAGACAGAGAAAGCTCCTCTTGACTGCAAAGATCACAGAAGAACTTTTGGAGGAGGAGGTAATGGAGCGGGCATTGAGGTAGGACAGACTGGAGTGCAGGCTGGGGGCAGGCTATCCCTGCCTGAGGAGAGAGCAGGAGGGCCGGAGACAGAAGGCTGGGATGCAGAAGGTTCCCTTAGAAAAGGGAAGACTCCGGAGTGGTGTGGAAGCGGTGAAGGAAGGCGGGAGACGGGACTTTGTAAACCTTTGGGATGCCCGCCTAAGAAGTTCCTCTGCCGTATTTTGTCTTGGTGGCCTCTCAAGTCCACGTGTTGGCTGGCCCTAGAGCAGAGAGAGAGATTCCAGGCCTGCTTATCCAGCTCTGCACACAGCAGTGGCTTTGGCCTTTGTCCCAGAACTCAGGCAGCAGGGTTTCCTTGCAGCCTGGGCTTCCAGGCAGCCTGGGCTGGATCCTCCCTGAAGGTCCCAGGTCTGGCTTGTGATTGTCCCGTGGGTCCTCAAACACTGGTGCTAAGGGAAAGGAGGAGGAGGAGGAGGAGGAGGAGGAGGAGGAGGAGGAAGAGGAGTCAGTTCTCTTCACAGATGTGTATCTGTGGGTTCTCCTTACTAGCCTGGCTGGACCTCTGCCGTCCTCTGGGGAAGCATGCTTCTGTCAAGGGCTCCATTTGGAGCTTTAGCAGCTCATGCCCCCAAAGGATAAGCCTCAGAGTTAGGGAGATGGGCCAAGTGGGTAAAATACTTGCTGAATAAGCACGAAGACCTGAGTTCAGATCCTCGGCACCCAGGTAAAACCCAGAAGTGGTAGGGAGCGCTTGGAAACCCACGGCTGGGAGGAGGATCACGGGTGCTCACCGGCTCAACCGTCTAGCCAGCTGGTGAATTCCAGGCTTAGTGAGAAATGCGGTCTCAAAAAATAAGGTGGAGAGCATGAGAGGCAGACAGTAGACCTCTGGACTCCACATACACACACATGCATGCATGGGCATGCACACACACACACACACACACACACACACACTCACCATGCGCACACTAAAAAAGAAAAAGGATGAGCCTCAGGCCTCCAGCCTGGGTCCTTGGCACCCTACATCAGTGCATAATAAATACTTGTGGGTGGAGTACTGAGTGAGTGGGTGCCAGGGGGGAAGATCGTCCACAGGGATGCAGAGCAGGCCTCCACCTGCCAAGTGCTTCCTGTTTAGTCAGGGAGGTGGGTGGGCCTGGCAGAAATATGTTTACTAATAACATTTTTCCTAGCTCAAGTTTGAGGTACCAGAGGCCACCTGGGGGGATGGGCGTGCCAATTCCAGGGTGGTGGAAGCCACGCCCACTCCCGGAAGAGGTGTGGCTACTTCAGGCCCCTGCGGCTGGCTCCGAGCTCCCTGTGCCCAGCTGAGGTGGATTTCCTGGAGGTCTCCCAGGTCCTTGTGCCAGCATCTCGCTTGGCCTCTGCCGTTCTCTGCCAAGGACGGAGACTTTGGGCCGTGACCTAGTGCAGAGGAGTCATTGATGTGTGTTCTCCTGGCACTAGTAGTCTCCTTGGGAATGGGGGGGGGGGGGGAAACTTGGTGACTTCCGGTCCTGCGGCTCCCTCCAAGAGTTGCGCAACTTATTTTCTCAGTTTAGATAGAAGAGTGACAGAGGGGTTGGGAGCAAAAATGAGCTGCACTTTTTCTTTTCTTTTTTTTTGAGACAGCTGCTTATGCAGCTCACCACGCCTGGCTGCTGTGGTGCTGGGGATCAAACCCAGGGCTTCCTGTATTCGAGGCAACTGCTGACCTGTTGAGTTACATCCCCTACCACTTTATTTATCTTTTAATTTTATTATTATTTTTTATTTTATATTTTATTTTGAGACAGGGTTTCTTGCTGTAGACCTGGCTGTCCTGGAACTTGCTCTGTAGACCAGGCTGGCCTCGAACTCACAGAGATCCACCTGCCTCTCCCTTCTGAGTGCTGGGATTAAAAGCATGCACCACCGCCACCACCGCCCAGCAAAATTTTACTGTTTTTATGTGTATGAGTGTTTTGCCTGCTGTATGTATGTCTGTGGACATGTATGTGTATGTCTGCTGCAGGCAGAGGCCAGGACAGAGCATCATGTCCCCTGGAACTGGAATTACAGATGGTTGTGATCTGCCACGTGGGTGCTGGGACTTGAACCTGGGTCCCCTGGAAGACCATCCAGTCCTCCTAACTTCTGAGCCACCTCTCCAGCCCCTTCACTTATTTCTTTATTGAGCAAATGCTAGACGGCAGGTACTTTTAGGAGGTTGGAATGACAGCACTGTGCACCAGACTAAACATTTTACACACGTTACTCATTTATCCCCACACCACGTGCTCAGAGAGGCAATGAAATGTTCCCGGGGTTACCGAGCTGTAAGTCACAATGAAAGCTCGCTCCAGTGGCCAGAGCTGCGAGAGGTGTGCTCCGTACTCTGTGGAAGAGCCGTGGCAGCTGTGATGGACGACTCTGCTTGGGGGTTCAGAGAAGGGGTTTTAATTGGGGTGTGTAGGTTGAAGGAAACGGCAGCAGTAGCCAGGGGACAGTTGCGGGCTGGAAAAACAGCAGCAGCAGTCGCAAAGGGGCAAGAGGCAGAAAGGATGTCCAAGGGTGGCGACTCGTGGGGTGCTGAGGGCAGGGGTGAGGAGGAGCGTCTTGAAGAAGGCCTGTCCTGTCGACTCCGGGAGTCACTGGGTGGGTGGGGCCGTTCTGGTGGGATCAGACCCTGGGCAGGAGGAAACAGTAGGAAGGCCTTCAAGAATAGCTCATCCACGACCCTGTCCTCAGGCCTGTGTATGTCCCCTCTTGCCACATAGATTTGATGTCATCGTTCAACCCAGACGGATGGCCAAGGCATGGCTGTGTTGCTGATGAAAACGTGGGCTCTGGAGGCTAAATGTTTGCTATGTCACCAACAAGCTACGATAGCCTAAGTTAGCCTGCCTGCCTTCTTCCTTCCTGCCTTCCTGCCTTCCTTCCTTCCTTCCTTCCTCCCTCCCTCCCTCCCTCCTTCTCTCCCTCCTTCTCTCTTTCCTCCTTTTTAACTTTGTGTGTATGTGCATGTTGGCATGTGTGTGTGTGTGTGTGTGTGTGTGTGTGTGCGCGCGCGTGCGCACAGTTTCATGTGTGTGTGCAGGTTCAGGTTCACAAGTGTGTACATAGGTCTGGAGACCAGAGGACATCCTCAGATTTTGTTCTTCAGGTGCCATCTGACTTCTTTTTTGAGACATGGTCTCTCACTGGCCTGGATGTGGCCAAGGAGGCTAGGCTGGCCAGCCAGAGAGCCCTAGCAATCTGTTACCAGTCTCCATTGCCCCAGCACTGGGGTTACAAATGTGTGCCACCAAGCCTGGCTCTCTGTCTCTCTCTGTCTCTGTCTCTCTGTCTCTGTCTCTGTCTCTCTCTCTCTCTATATATATATATATTTAATATTATTTATTTTTTATTTTATGTACATTGGTGTTTTGCCTGCATGTATGTCTGGTTATTTATTTCTTATTTTATGTACATTGGTGTTTTGCCTGCATGTATATCTGCGTGAGGGTGTCAGAGTCCCTGGAGCTGGAGTTACAGACAGTTGTAAGCTGCCATGTGGGTGCTGGGAATTGAACCCCACAGTGTTCTTAACTGCTGGGCTGTCTCCTCTCCCCAGCCCTGCTTGGCTCTTTTACATGTGTTCTAACTACAGAACCCAGGTCCCCATGTCTGTGTAGCAAACTCTTTGTTGACTGAGCCCAGGCTCCCTTTTTGGCTTTTGAGATAGAGTTTCAGTCTACTGCCCAGGCTGGCCCAAAATGCTTGGCTCTCCTACTTCTGCTATTCAGGTGCTGGGATTACAGGCGAGATCCACCACACCTTGATGACTTAACCTTCATTCTTTAAAATTTTTAAAAATTTATTTATTTGTGTGTGTGTGTGTGTGTGTGTGTTTGCACACGTGAGTATGTGCAGTATGTGCAGAGGTCAGAGGCTAACTCTTGGGGGATGGCTCTCCCACTGTGGGATCAGGGATTGCATTCAAATTCCTCTACCCACTGAGCTATCTCACTGGCCTGACTTAACCTGTCTTTGCCTCGGTTCGCTCACCTGTAAAATAGCACTAACAGTTCGGGTGTGAAGATAAAATGACGATTTAGTGTCAGAGGCTGTCGGGAATGGGGTCATAGATTCTTTATTATTATTATTATTATTATTATTATTATTTAGAATTTTTTGAGACAGGGTTTCTCTGTGTAGCTCTGGCTGTCCTGGAACTCGCTTTGTAGACCAGGCTGACCTCGAACTCAGAGCTCCGCCTGCCTCTGCCTCCTGAGTGCTGGGATTAAAGGCGTGCGCCGCCGCCGCCGCCGCCGCCGCCGCCGCCGCCGCCGCCGCCACCACCACCACCACCAATTGCTGCATAGGTTCTACTTGCTATTATCAGATGGTCACTGTCAGGGTTGGTCCCCCGCACAGTCTGATCTAATTCCCTGCTGCTGTGATGGACCCCAGCTTCCCTGATAGCCTCCCAAGAGGGGAAGCTGGGTGTGGCAAGCACCCCGGACCTCACCTCACCAGCCGCTCTGATCTCAGCACCTTCCCCTCCCCTCCCCTGTGATTATGATAAACCCCCTCGAGCTAGTGGGCAGGCTCAGCTGGGCCTCCTGCCTCTTTGAAGTCCCAAGCCAAATTCCCAGTCCCACATACTGACTTCTGAGAAAGCTGCTTCCTATCAAATCCTGCCGCCAAAAAGACGCCCCTCTTAGGTATTCCTGCCAACTCCGTTTTATAATCTCCGTGCTGGGGAGGGAGGACGGTGTAGGCACTTTGTCTGCAGGAAGGAAGCAATTAAATTATTAGCACTTTGAGAAATTAAACGACATAACTTATGGTGGAATAAGTTTAGCAAAAAGAAAAAAAAAACCCTTGTAATGTGAGAAAACAATTAAAAAGAATTATATAAGGTTGGGCTCGCTCCTTTATGGCAATAGAGTTAGCAGTTCATTGATTATCGTCTGGTTATAATGCAGCAGGATGGTGCGGGCTGCCGTGGTGGCAGCGATGTTCAGGAAGCTAAGCACTTGGCTGGGTCCTGCGAGGGGGCATGAGGAGGAGCTGAAAGGTTTTCCTGGAGGGGTGGCAGGGAGGGGGAGTGAGGTCAGCGGAGGAGCACCAGAGCAGCCCCTCCCGTGCTCCCTGACTTTTCAGCTTTGACAGACGAGACTCAGAGTTTGTTCCTCTCAGCCTGCCCACTTCCTGTGCCCCAGCACCTCTGCTGCTAGCCCCAGTGAGATAGGTACACAGCTCCATAAGGAGGCAAGGATGGCTGACCAGTGGAGGTACCTTCCCTAGGACAGTGGACCAGTGAGCCAGGTGGATGCTCTGAGATGCCGCCTGCAGCACAGGAAGCGGCAGATTGGATGCACGCAGGAGCGGCATCCAGAAGTCCTCAAATCTGATGCCCCGGTAGCTGAAAAGAACAAAGTACAGCTGCCTACAACCATGTAGAAGAATCTCCTCATCAGGAGGATGGAAAGAGGCAAGACATGAAGTAGGAGCTGGTTAGGATGTTGTGGAGATAAAGTTAGAACAAATTAAAATTGGGCATGATGGCACATGCCTGTAATCCTGAGAATTACATTGAGAGGTGGAGGTAAGAGTTGGCCGGTTCATGGCCAGCTTTCGCTGTATAGTGAGTAGGAGACTAGCCTGGGCTACTTGAGATACTGTTTCACTTTCCACCCTCCAAAAAAATCACAACAAAAGGATAAATTTCACCAATGGGTGGTGATAGAATCCGGGTAATAAGCACCTTGACGGGGACGGAGTGTAGTTTACTGACTGAGAAGAGGCACAGATACCCTCCGTTAGTGTTATCACTGCTCGGTTTTGTTTTGTTTTTCTTTAAATCCAGGTGGAGCACAGAAGTGTTTACAGCTGTGCCCTGGGATTTGTTTCAGGGTCTCCTGAGGATACCCACAATCCACTGTGTAGCATGAGGTGCAGTGTTGGGGTGGTGCAGAATTGGGACAGAACTCAGGCACATCCTGAACCCTTTAAGCCACCTCCAGTTTGCTTACAGTGTCTAATACATTGTAAACGGTGGTTTAGGAGAAAACAAGAAAAAGTCTACATGTTTGGTACGGACACATTTTAAAAAGTGTGATGTCTGTATTCTGTGGTTGGTTGGATTTGTGGATATGAAACCCATGGTTACAGAGGGCCGACTGGACCTATGGAAAAATCACCAAGCTTTAAAGGAAAGGTCAGGGGTTAGGGGGATGATCCAGTAGTTAATAATGCTTGCGCTCTTTTGGAGGACCTGAGTTTGATACCCAGAATCCACAGGGGGGGGGGGGGGCTCATAACCACTTGTAATTCCAGCCCCAGGGGATTTAACACCCTCTTCTGGCGTCTATGGGCATCCTGACACATGTGCATGTGCACACACACACACACACACACACACACACTTAAAAATTAAAAAATTAAGCAGAGTGGTGGTGGCTTATGCCTTTAATCCCAGCACTAGGGAGGCAGAGGCAGGTGGATCTCAGAGTCTGAGGCCAGCCTGGGCTACAGTGCAAGTCCCAGGATAGCCAAGGGCTACACAGAGAAACCCTGTCTTGAAAAACCAAATAAATAAATAAATAATAAAAAATTTTAAAAAGATTTTTTTTTTTTTTTTGGTTTTTCGAGACAGGGTTTCTCTGTGTAGCTTTGCACCTTTCCTGGATCTCGCTCTGTAGACCAGGCTGGTCTTGAACTCACAGAGATTCGCCTGTCTCTGCCTCCCAAGTGCTGGGATTAAAGGTGTGCGCCACCACTGCCCGGCTAAGATTTTTAAATTTTATTTTATGTGCATGAGTGTTTTGCCTGGTTGTTATCTGTATAACATGTTTGTTTGTGCCAGATGCCCGTGGAGGTCAGATTTGGCGTTGGAGCATCTGGAATTGTGGTTATGGTGGTTGTGAACCACCATGAGGGTCCCTATGCAACAAGAGGGTCCGAGAGCGACAAGTGTTCTGAGTCACTGCGCCATCCCTCTAGCTCTAAACTAAAAATTAAAAATAAATAAATGGCAAGTTGCATGCTACACATCTTGCTGTATGCACATTGTGCCCCAAAGGGAAAGTGAAGAGCTAGAATGTGAAGGGAAAAACAGTAGGGAACCGGAAGATGAATGACAAGATACTGTCGTGGGGTATTTGTACACTGTGTGAAGGTGTAGTAAAAAGCTGAAAGGCCAAGAGTTAGGCAGGAGGGGGGTGTAGACAGAACCTCCAGGCAGAGAGAGAACTCAAAGAACAAAAAGCTAGTTAAAAGCAAGCCTAAGTAAGCTAAGGCCAAGCTTTCATAATTAATAATAAGTCTCCATGTCAT
>CABHPP010144956.1:0-36630 GCA_902168425.1 Peromyscus attwateri
GGGAGAGTCTAGCTGGCGGAAAGTTGGTAAGGTTCCTAGCTCTGACCTCTTGGGCTTTCACCTTTACATTGGCTCTGTGTTTCTTATTTAATAAGGCGGTCAGTTACATCTACAGGAAGGATCTGGTAATTCAAGACATCTATTTTAGCACAACTATAGAAACGACATAGCAAACTCATCAGTTTGCTGCAATTCCACAAATAAACTAGGGATTGAGAAATCTAGAAAAGAAGTATACTAACCTGTAATTCCAATTAAAATGGATGTCAGATATAACTTCCAATGAAAAATATGTGCAGAACACATGGTTTTGTGAGAACACCTATGTTGCTTGCAAGGATCTAGAGCAATTATCAAAATTGTGATTACAGAAAGACAGAAAGACACTGTCATATGCCAGTCACTTGTTGTAGAAAAGAAACAGGTGTTCATTCTAGAAAATGCTTGGGTACAAATACGTATCATGCTTATCATTATTGATGAGTATTTGCTCAGATCATCTTAGACAGCCTTTCTTGGGTGGCAATTTTCCAATTATGTGTTCTACTCTCTCAATCCAGAAGCTCTGTAACTCTTGGTTTCGCTGTTCTTGTCCTCAAGTCATAATATGTTTTGACTTGAATTTTTCAAATTAGAAAAAACAAAATGGACAATATTTAAAAGATTTTAACAAACTCTCACAATGTCAGTAGTTGTTCTATAGGTTATGTTGTTTATGATCTTATGCTCAGTGTTTGTGATACATTTCCTAGGAGACACCTCACTTGTATACTAACCATGACAGAGGAAAGTTAAATTTGCACCAAAGTCCAAATTGGTGAACTAGAGAGTGTGGGTAATGGGTTACCTATAGGAGCAGGGATGACTCAAAAGCTGCTGCACCACCAAATAACCCACCCTATTATTGTTGATGACTCACAAAATCTGCAATCTTGGAATTCTCTGCACCACCTTTCAAGTAGTTCAAGAACCTCCCCTTGGCAAATAAGCTGGTCAGTGTATAGTATGTAGCATTTGTTTATTGCTTCTATGAACTTGGGGAGGGGCCTCTGTAAGTCTTAACTTGCAGTTTTCTTAGGTATGTGAAGTTTGTTTAATTCCTTAGTTTCATGATCCTTGTCATTTCTTGAAGGAAATGTTTCAATTCAGACGAAATTGGTGTGCAAGTATCCACTGTGTTGAACTGTGGTGCCAATACTCAGTGTCCATGCTATTACATCTGGTAGTGATTATCTTATCCAGCGGATTTAGTGGCTTTGAGCAGTAATTCTCTGATACAGCATTTGCAAAGAATGTAGTAAATGTCTAGTATCAGCTAATAAATTCTGTTCACATTTACACATGTTGTAAGATACCTTATAGGCTGCACCTAAGATCCCTAACTGATATATGGGTTTTCCCAAGCTCCTCACAGAACAGGGAGTCCATTTTTTGATCACCAACTGATCTTTCCTCGCCTGTATAAATAACAAAATAAATAAAAACTCTGGTTCAACATCTTTCTATAACATTCCTCTTTCTTGTCTTCATTATACATATCCTCATTCAGGAATCTCTGCAGTTTACAACCTGAGATTTGTTGGGTAAAACTAAAGCATGTTCTTCTCTAAATATAGTGGAAGAAGAAAAGGTCAATAATCACTCAATTCCCTAACAAACAAACACAGCAGTTATTAGCTGTTTCATTTATAGGTAAATGTATCAACAGTTACAGTCTTCCCCAAGTATCCATGGAGATCAGTTCTACAAACCCCTGTAGATACCTGAATCTTTGAATGCTCAATTCCCTCATATAAAATAGCATAGTATTTGCATATACTAATGCACATCTTTCCGTATGCCCTAAATCATCCCTGGATTACTTGTAACATCTAATTCAATATAAATACTATGTAAATAGTTATTACTCTATATTTATTAGGGAATAATTCACGGGCATAGTGACTCCTGTTTGTAATCCTAGCACTTGGGTGGCAGAGGGAGGCATTGCTGTGAGTGCAAGGTAACTAATCACAAAGAAATAGTGAGTAGTCAGTCAATTTAATTTCATCTATTTCTCTTTCTCTCTCTCTCTCCTTCTTTCTTTTTCTCTTTCTTTCTTTATGTAATATTTTCAAACCATGTTTGGTTGAAGTGGTAGATGCAAAAACAGATGTGAAGCGCCAATTTTATATATTAAACAAAAAGCACTTATGGAATATAAGAGGGTATTATGATTATATATGAAATGGCCCCTTCCCCCAGTACCCTTGGTTTGAATACTTTGTTAACAACTGATGGTTCTGTTTTAGAAGGTTGTAGGACCCTTTGGACATGGAGTCTAGAGATCAGATTGAAGTCTGTAGGCTCAGGACCAGAGGATTGTAATCATCCCCATTTGTTCTAAGATCTCAGCTTTCTGATCCACTGAGATTCCTCTTGCTATACCTGATGAAGCCCCAGGAACCATGCTGATCTGCCATGAAACTGTGAGTTAAGATAATTTCTTCTTTCTTTAAGCTGTTCAGTGTCAAGCATTTGGCATCAATGATAAAAAGGTAATTAGTACAGACAATTTGGAGTTGGATGGTAGTTTCAGTAAACCACACCTTATAATTCACAACCCTTTGGAATTGGTTTGAAGAATGTGAAGGTATGAAGCTGAAGAATAGAGGTATTCTAGAGTTACATAGCTGAATGGGCTATTAAGGTGGAAGATCAGAAGACAGAATGGCAATAGGTATGCAGAGAGTTGGGCTCTAGATTTAAGAAAGAAGGTAAAGAATTTTTGAAAGTGGAACTCAGGGCCATTCTGATGAAGAACATGAGTTTATTCTTGTTAGATCCCAAGAAATTCCTTTGCCAGAGCCTGTCATTTAGACATAGGCCAGCATTTCCTCAGGGACCTAAGAAGATAATTCCTACTTGTTAAGAGGAATCATTTGTGGTAATATTTTATTTGTGCTGAAATGTGGTGATATTTTATTTGTGCTGAAATGTGGCAATATTTTATTTGTATGTTAATAAATAAAGTTTGCCTGGAGATCAGAGGTCATAGCGAGCCGCTAACACAAAAGTCAGGCAGTGGTAGCAAATGCCCTTAATCTGATCACTTGGCAGGCATGGTCTCTGTGTGTTCAAGGACACACTAGGAAACAGCCAAGCATGGTGACACATGCCTTTGATCCCAGTACCAACCATAGAGACCTGGAGGTCTGTACAGACAGGCAGTGACAAGGAAGTGAGGTAGCTGGGCTAAGAGCCAATGAGAGGGCAGAACAGCAAGGAAATAAAAGCCTGGGTAGACAGGAAGTTGTGGCGCTTGGAAGCTGTGGCATGGTGAAGTAAGATTAGCTGGTGGCTGTTCCTATTTCCCTGATCTCTAAGGATTCCACCCCTATATTTGGCTCCATGTTTTTTATTTAATAAGACCACTTAGAAATTTTTCTATAATCATTCTCCTTATCTCTGGCAAATGGGATACACACATGGATGGCTCTTCCATTATCCTACCTATGCCTGTGGTACCTATCAGCATATCAAGGTCTATGCTAGCCTCTAGCCCGGTTCGCTTCCTAGTCACAAGTACCTGTTACACCGTCATCCTGGCTGGCATGCCCCTCCCCCTTCCCTAAACCTCGTCAGCCCCTAAGCTTCACTTACCTTCCCCCTTTCCCCAGCTTCTCCAACTCCTATATAACTCAGCCATTTTGCCTACATGATATCCTGGTCTCCTCTCTCCCTCCTGGCCTCTAAGCTCCCATCTCTTCTCTCTTTTTCTGTTCTTATGGCCTTGTTCAGTCTGTTGGCTGATTAGTCTGGCCCTTCCAAACGCTTCTGGCTATGCTTTCCCTCATGTCTACAACAAATCTTCTCCTCAACCATCCTGTGGAACAGTCATATACACATTTTTTTTCCATTCAATTCTGACCATTTTCTGAAAATTTGGATAAGGCTGAATTGAAAAGCAATGGAATAAGTTGTTTCACTGAAAAATTTATGACAACATAACACTCAGGCTGTGGTATAATTATTGTTAACTGCATTTAGTGAACTATATAGTGATAGGCAAAATACCCCCATGAAAAAGAAAGATGTGAAAATATGCAGTGTGGTGAAGAAAGGAGTATGAAATGTGGTTACAGTCATAAAAAGGATCCACAATGTACAATGTACCTGCAGTTGTTAAACAGATTATATTTAAGGAGAAATGGTACACATTGACCTTGAGCAGTAAGCCAGATGACTTGAGGATAATATCCCACATATTGAACGATGCAGATAATAAAAACATTGATTCCTTCTATTAACATATCTCTTTCATTGCTCTCCTACTCCATCCCTCCCTCAGCTCAACTTTCCCATTTCCTCATGTTCTCATTCCCCATCCCCTCCCATCTATTGCCCCTCTTCTTCCCTAGTTTACGCATGGAGATAGGGTTAGGAAGAAACCTGGTGCTGGGAAATTCCCAGGAATCCACAAGGATGACCCCAGCTTAGACTACTAGCGATAGTGGAAAAGAGTGCCTGAACTGGCCTTCCCCTGTAATAAGATTGGTGAATACTATAACTGTCATCATGGAGCCTTCATCCAGTAACTGATGAAAGCAGATACAGAGATCCACAGCCAAGCACCAAGCAGAGCTCCAGGAGTCCAGTTGAAGATAGGGAAGACAGATTACATGAGTAATGGGGGTCAAGATCATGAAAGGGAAATCTACAGAGAGAAAAGAACCAAGCTTGTATGAACTCACAAACTTTAGACTGACAGCTGTGGAACTTGAATTGGGACAAGACTAGGCCCTTTGTATTCAGGAGACAGTTGTGTAGGTTGGTCTGTTTGAAGGGCCCAGGCAGTGGGTTCAGGATCCATTCCTAGTGCATGAGCTGGCTTTCTGGAGCCCATTCCCTATAGTGGGATGTCTTGCTCAGCCTTGATGTAGGGGAGAGGGGCTTGGTCCTGCCTCAGCTGAATGTTCTAGGCTTTGCTGACTTCCCATGGGAGCCTTTACCCTTTTTGAGGAGGGGATGGAAGGTGGATTGTTGGGGGGAGGAAGTGGAGGGATGGGAGGGGAAACTGTGGATGATATGTAGAATGAGTGGAAATTTTTCTTAAAATTAAAAAAAAAACACAATGATTCATTTGAAGAGAGGAAGCCTGGACTAAGAATAACTGACCTTGCTCAAAATTAATCTTCTTGGAAAATATTTTCTCAGATTGATATATCTAGAAATCCAGAGACTCTGGAGCAGCATTAAAAGGCAGTTAGGCTACATCTCAACTTAAAATCAGATATTTGTTCTCAGTAACAAGAAATGTTAAGAAATGGTATCTTAATTAGGGTTTTATTGCTGAGAAGAGACACCATGACCATGCCACCTCTTATAAAGGAAAGCATTTAATTGAGCCTGGCTTATAGTTCAAAGGTTTAGTCCATTGTCATCAGGGCAGGAAGCATGGCTGCATGCAGGCAGACATGGTGCTAGAGAAGGAGCCAAGAGATCTTGTTAAGATCAATCCATGTGAGTCTGTTAAATAAGTAATTGGGATTTATTAAGACACAAAGTGGGGAAATACTCATGAAAACAGAAACAAGTAAACATCTAAAGTCATCCTCTGTTCTGCCTGGGAGCGAATGCACCTGGCTGTCCGGTGTCCAATCATGCCAAGAAGAGCAGTGTGACCCCTCCCTCTTCCCTTTGAAGAGGTCACATACTCAGGCAAGAAGTCAAGTACACTGGCAAGAAGTCAAGAAGTCACATAGGCAGGTAAGAAGCACCTCCTCTTTCGGGCTGGATAGCCCAAAGTAGTGGGCAGAGCAAATACCACTACATTTCCCCTTTTTGTCTAAATAAGAAGGTTCTAAACCTAACACAAACTATATACAATAAGAACAATTATCAAGTATTGTCCAGGAGAAATAAAGGATAATGACATAAAGAAAAATAGAACTACAACCTGAAGGGGGGGAGGTCTGATGAATATGCATCAGCTGGTGTGACATGGCTGCCTCTCATTGGTCCAGGTCATCTCCAGATCATGTTTCAGCTGCTGTTGCTAAGGCAGACCCAGGCAGACCCAGGCTGTCTCTCACAAAGTATCTTTTTTACTTGTTTGAGCCCTCTGGGCCTCAAGCCGGTTAGGGATGAGTCATCCCACAACAACCGACAAGAACATCAAGTATGAAACATACTAAATATCCAGAACATAAGTAAATGACAAATTACAGAGATTACTCCAAAAGCTGTACTATCCTGAAGAATCTGAATCTAGTACCTAATATGCTCTTAGCTAAGACACAAGAGGCTTGTGACTGTGACTATCTATCCCATCAAAGACCTGAGAAGGAAAATATTACCTGAGTAAATAGGAAGTGCAAGCAAGCAGCTTCTGAGAAATGCAAGAAATTACAGAGACCACTGGCTGCCTGGACAGTCACCTAATGTTTCTCTGCAATGCTGGAATATTCATTTATGGCTATAGGTCTAGAGTATCTGAAAGACCAATTTCAGAAGCAGGAAATCTGAAAGACTATCTTACCCTGTCTTGGCAAGATTCAGCAGTTGCTTTTCCTTGTGTTCTGATTGTCTGAAAAGGACAGCATGCTTACTGTCAGAAGCTGATGCAAGGGCAGTTCTTTGCCCAACAGGCCATTTTCTGCCAAGAAGAAACTCCGTATGGAGTGTCTTCAATGCCCAACATCCTCTCGGGAGTAGATTGGTGCTGCTAGGAGCAATCATGTCTCACATCAGCAGAATTCTAGGTTATTAAAACATTTGAATGCCATATTCTCTAGTTCTATTAAGTGTTTGAAGATTACCTATCCATCTGAAATCTGTTTTTATATATCTAGAAAACCTAACTAACATGACTATAAATATGACAAACATGGGTGACTATAAACCTGTAATTCTTATCAACTTAAATAACTGAAAGACTAAGGCTTCACATCATAAGAATAAACAATCTGTAAACAGATGTACAGTATAAGGACAATGACCTCAAATTTATAACAATATACACAATATTTTAGTCAGAAGTAGAAATGTATAGTGCAATATGACAACAATATCCTTAATATGTATCAATATACAAAATTTCCTAAATAGAGGTAGAACATACATACGGTATGATAAATATAATTTTACATATGTAATAATATACAAAATATTTTAAAAAGAAGTAGGAGAATATGTACAATATAACAAATATAGTTTTGAATTTGTATCAATATACAAATTACCTTAAACAGAAATAGAAAAATAGTTTACATTTGTATCAATATACAAGAATCCATACCAGTGAAATAATCTAAGGCTGATAGTTTGCTAAATTAGTTTACAAGTAGATATAATAATCTACCTTAATATCCTGTCCTATCCATTCCCCTTTTTTCTTTTCCAAAGAAGAATCCTGAGTCTAAACTTTATCTGGATCAGCAGGAAGCAGGAAGAGAGAGAGACACTGGGCCTGGCTTGGGCATTTGAAACCCCAAAGCCCACTGTGGTGGTATTGTGTTCCCCAAAATATTGTGTACCTTAATAAACTTATCTGGGGTCAGAGACAGAACAGCCACAATATTAAACAGAGGTTAGACAGTGGTAGCACACGCCTTTAATCCTAGCATTCCAGAGGCAGAAATCCATGTGTTCAAGGATACACCCAAGCATGGTGACCAACGCCTTTAATCCCAGAAAGCAAGCCTTCAATCCCAGGGAGTGGTGGTAGAAAGCAGAAAGGTATATAAGGCGTGAGGACCAGAAACTAGAGGCATTTGCCCTGGAGAGGCATTTGGCCTGGGTAGGCATTTGGCCTGGAGAAGCATTTGGCCTGGTTAAGCATTCAGGCTTCTAGCAGCAGTTCAGCTGAGACCCATTCTGGATGAAGACTCAGAGGCCTCTAGTCTGAGGAAACAAGACCAGCTGAGAAGTTGGCCAGGTGAGATTAGCTGTGGCGTATTCTGTGTCTCTGACCTTCCAGTGTTCACCCCAATAACTGGCCTCAGGTTTGATTTTATTAATAAGAACTTTTAAGATTCATGCTACAGCCCACCCCCAGTGACACACTTTTTTCAGCAAGGCCAAATATACTCCAAGAAGGCTGCATCTCCTAATATTGCCACTCCTGGCCTATGGGGGGTCATTTTCATTCAAACTACCACAAATGAGTATACATATGTACATAGTACTATGATCTAGATGTGATTTATTATTTGTACCGACAAATACTCAGGATGTGGTAGCTTTATGCTATTTATGCAGACACTCAGGATACAAGAGTGAAACCAAAGTTTCATAAGTCTACTGAGGTCAGAAAACATATAGACTAGGTTTCATATTTGAAACTCCTAAATGGGCTGTTTACAATGCAGAATTCCACACATTGACAATAATAGAAATGTTAACTGAGAAAAAAACTCAGACATCAAATAGAGCTGTCCTAGAGTGAGATTAATATGGCATTAGTAACAGAGCACTATTAGTAGGGCTACCCAAACATGCTCTAGCCCAAATAATGGCATCATGATATTGAAAACTTTAGGGCTTGATGTTTGCCCTGCTGGATTTTAGTCCTTGTCTGAACATTCCTTTCTTTGCTCTCATTCTTCCCTTTTAGAATAGAAATATTTAATCTATGTCATTGTATTTTGGAAGTGTAACTCATATTTGATTATATAGGAGTTCAGAGTTAAGAGAGTGCCTTAACTCCTAGAAAAGGTATTAGGCTTTTGACTTTGAATTGTTTGAGAGTTCTAAGGTTATGGAGTTATTTGAGGTTAGAATGAATTCATTTTGTTTTGTGAGAAGGTCATAAGCCTATATGAGATACAGGTAGAATGCTGTAAATTGAATGTGAAATGTCTCCTGAAGATTTGTGTGTCTGAATTGTGGTCCCCCTGTAGTGGAACAGTTTGGGGAAGTCATGGAACCTTTAATATAGCAGAAGTAGCAGCCAGTTGTAGGGCCATAGGATCAGGGATAAAGTTTTATAGACGCCCCCATTCTGGAATAAGATTTCTGCTTCTTTATCTGCAGATTTTGTTTGTTCATGTCTCAGACTTGCACTACCACTTAAAATGACACCAGACATCATGTTGTCAAATCCCTAAAACTGTGAACTAAGATAAACTTATCTGCCCTTACTTGTTCCTTGTCAGGTGTTTGATATAAGCAATAACAATAACAACAACAACAAAAAAAGAGACGCATACTACTATGGTTTGGGCGCAATTTATTTCCCTGACATTCATGTTCTTGTATCTTGGTTCTAAGTATTGTTATGTGAAAGGTGACTGAACCTATTCAGTGGGGCCTATTGGAAGATGCTTACTAATTAGGATGCTGCCCCTAACATTCAATTCTGCTCTTTAGAATTGATCCCAGGGTTTCTTTCTAGCTTCTTGTAAGAGAATGCAATCTTACATTCTTGCATGCCATCCTGCCATCTGCCATGTGGTCGTCATTATATAGAAATGATACTGAAGCTGTCATGCCTTTGAACCTATAAAACTGAATTAAAGATGCCTCTTGTCCTGTCCTCGCAAACTTAACCTGCTTCTGTATGTTGTTGTAGTGATATAAAATAGACTAAATACAGTTTTTCTTCTGTCTTCTTTGTCTTTCTTTCTTCTCTACAAACAACACATTAAAATCTAAAGTATTGTTTTCTTGTCAATTTACCTACCTAAAATCTGAAAGTAATAAAGTTTTATTTCAAGTAAATTTTATTTGAAAATCACTTGTAAGGATTATTTTATCCTTGTGAAAGAATTTGCTTATTTCTTTTTTGAATTTTTTACTTTTAGACTATTTTATATGTATGAGTATTTTCCAAGTGTGCGCACATTTGGTCCTCACACAAGTTAGAGGGCAAGGTTGCTTTCACAACCCATCCTTTAGTGATACCTTCAAGAACTTGAAAGGTATAGAGATGGAGAGATGATGATTCTCATCATATCTCCCTTTAGTTCTAATTGTTCTTTGCAGAGGAGGATGGATCATGAATTAAAGTTGAATATTGCTAATCACATTTTCTTGTACCTGATATGCAGTTATTTATATAGCAAATTCTTTTTCTCCATGCTTTTCCATCAGGACCACCAGAAGCAATTTGCTTTCAGATGGCAAGGCTAACAGTAAATCTTTACTGTTCTACTTCAAGGTGCTACTGAATCTTCAGCCCTGTGCAGTAACTTAGTTCATGGGGATCTTGATCTCCTGACTCTTCCTCAAGAAATCATGCTGGCCCATTATTTTGATGATGCTATCCTCACTGTTCTCAGTGAACATCATGAAATAACAACTCTGAAGCTGGTGGTAAAGTATATTGTCTTAGGGTTTTTATTGTTGTGAAAAGACACCATGACCACAGCAACTCTTACAAAGGAAAACGTTTAATTGAGGGGGCTCACTTACAGTTTCAGAGGTTCAGTCCATTATCATCATGGTGGGGAGCATGATGGTTGGCAGGCAGACAGAGCTGGTACTGGAGCTGAGAGTCTTTACATCTTTACAGGGAGGCAACAGGAAGTCGACTGCCAGTTACACTGAGGAAAGCTTGAGCAAAAGAGACCTCAAAGCCCACCCCACAGTGACACACTTCCTTCAACAAGGCCATGACTCCTAATTTTACCACTCTTTTCGGGGGCCATTTTCTTTCAAACCACCACACATATGCACATTAGCGGATGGTAAATTATAAAATCTCAACTCAGAATGGATAATAAATGACTCACACCCTTCACAGATGAAAATATGGGTCATTTTTCCAGGTAAAGAACCCAGACCTGTTGAGGTTCTTGTTAAGGATAGAGGAAATATGGATACTATAGGGGAGGTAGTTATACTGCTAGCTAAGATCACAAAACTAGGTATAGAAATGAGAATTTCAATTTCCAACAGATGTTTCCCTCTTAGTTGTTAGTAACACATTTATGTATATTATACATATATACTGTAGATAATTATGCTTGCTTTTTTTCTTTTCTTTACCATCAATTGAATCAAATTACAACATCAATTGAAATAACATGAGTAGTAAAGTGTAGTTAAATGATAAATTTAAGTTGCAAAATATTAAAAAAACTAAACATGCCCAAGAGATTTTGCCTCTTATTGTGGGGGAGAAATAGTACATTTTTGGTGTTATATGGAATAGTTACACTTTGTTTGACATGTTGTCTGGATTTGTAGCTCCAGGATGAAGGGGGTCTGATTGTATTTACTTGTCAATTCGATGGTTAATTTTAATTGACAACTTGATTGGATCTGGAATTAACTATGAAACACACCTTTAGGGAATTCAAGAAATACTATGAGGATCAGGCCCTTTCCTTCAACAAAAAGTGGTTATGCTTTTTTGCCTACCACCCTTCACACTTGTTTACAAGTGCCTCTGTACTATAATGGCTGTCACTGCTGTTGCCATCTTTGCTGGTATTTGTGACGATATTTTATTTGTGCTGAAATTTGGTGATATTTTATTTGTGTATTAATAAATAAAGTTTGCCTGGAGATCAGAGGAAATAGCAAGCCATTAACACAAAAGTCAGGCAGTGGTAGCACAGGCCCTCATCCAATCACTTGTTCAAGGACACACTAGGGAACAGCCAAGCATGGTGACACAAGCCTTTAATCCCAGTGTCAACCTTAAAGACCTGGAGGTCTGTACGGACAGGCAGTAACAAGAAAGTAAGGTAGCTGGGCTAAGAGCCAATGAGAGGGCAGAACAGCAAGGCAATAAAGGCAGTGGTAGATAGGAAGTAACTCACTTTTGGGATCTGCAGAGCTGGAGAGGTAAGGTTGGTGGCTCTCACTATTTCCCTTATCTCCAAGGCTTTCATCCCTATATTTGGCTCTGTGTTTTTTATTTAATAAGACCATTTAGAAATTCATCTACACAGCTTCTTCAGCTTTCTTATGTATATGGAAGACCGATGGCTCACCAGGAAACTTTCAAGTCTTCAGCACCAGATTGAGACTGCTGAAGCATCCAAGCTTCAGTTTGTAGGCACTCCAGCATGCAGATTGCCATTGTTGAACTTCCCAGTCCACATCAATGTAAGCTAATCTAATAAATCCCATCTCATGGTCTATATTAAATCTATCACTTCTCCTCTATATAACCTTGACTAATATACATTCCCAGTTCTTTTTACCTCACCTTCTTTACCCTTCTAGCAGAACTCTTCCAATAATCATGTCTCTTGAATTACCTAAGACTGGTGTACAGACTGAAGCTTTCATTTGTGTTCTCAGAAATGTAAATTCAATGGGCATTCAGCCAGTGGTAATGTAGTTATGAAGTGACTGCAGAGTTCACTATATTGTTAACCACAGGTCATACAAAGAGTCTTGCATGTCTAAATATTTCATGAGTTAATCAGACACTAATCCGTGCATATACTATATCCCAAACTCCTTAAGAAACGGAATAAATTGCTCACCTAGAGAAAAAATAAGCAAACAAGTAAATGTATTTCTTGCTGACTACAGTCCATCAACAGAGCAAACAGCTACTTGTCTATAGAGTTGTAGGAAGCATGGAATGCAAGGGCTGGCAGGCTTTCCAAAACAGGAATGGTAAAGACTTAACTATACTTCAGCCTTACAGAAATGTATATCTGATGACCTTGGCTGCTTTGAAAGAGATAATTACTGAAGGAAACTTATCACTAATTAACTGCTTAGGTTTGAAAGCAGTGCTGTTGCTTTTATGGTTTGGGGAGTTAGTTGGTCTTGTTTCTTTAGTTAGACACATAGTAATGTTCCATTCTTATGTTACAAACCATGGTCAATCAGTGCCAGTTCACCTCTTCAGTAAATATAAAATTCATGTAGGAATAACAAATGAATTCAAATAAAGCTTTTGCTAATACCAAATAATTAATTACTCAGAGGTTTTTCAATACTCTTATAGGCTGGAGCTAGAAAGCCAAATAAATTCTCCCAAAGCGAGTTCTCATACAGCATGTAAGGAATAGTTTTGGGTTATTTATCTCTTTCTAGCTATGTAAGGTTATAGGGAAAAAAAAAGACTGAGAAATTGTTTTCACGATTTATAGGTCAATGAAATCATGTCCATATTTCAAATATTCTGTGAGTAAAATATGTCTCATTCATCCATAATATAAAAAACCTAAACAATCAAAAATGGACAAGGTTTTTAAGTAACTGAATGCTAGTACCATGCTTAATAATTAAATACTAAATATTTTCCTCTAAGAATATGTACAAGAAAAACATGTTTTTCTCACTACTATTCATTTTATCCAGGACTCACTAGCAAAGATATGAAAAATAAGGAGAACATAAGTATTTAAGTCTAAGGCACCTCTTTGAACCCTTTACTGTGTTCCATACTGTTTTCATTTTTTTCTTCAACTTAAGATACTTTTCAGTAGCAGACAATTCCATTAATGAACTGATCCTGGATGCAAATATGAAGATAGTTTTTGAATTTGTGTTGACCGCTTTCTTTCCTCAGAAGCACATTATTTATTTCCCATTATTTGGGAAATTTAAAAAAATCCTACTGTTATTGATTCATGGTCTTATATATATTTAAAATATACACATTTTTTAAACATTAAGACTAATTTGGGAACCTAATATATAGTCTATGTTGTTTGTGTGGTTCAGAAAAAAAAGCATATTGTTTTTGACTCTGTCCTTACTGGAAAATTCTACACTTTGACATTTTCAGGTTGTTATCATGTATCCTTTTATTACAACTTAAACACCTTTCTTACAGTTCTTTCATGATAGATATAGTGATAATGAACTCTTTCAGCTCTTATTTGTTTGAGTATGTCTTTATATTCTCTTCAGAGCTAAAGGACAGATTTTCAGGCATAAATTTTCTGGTTGACAATTTTCTAAAATAAAGCAAAGAGAAAATACTTTCTTGACATTGTTTTTGACAATGATTTACATATTACTCTGGAAACACAAGCAAAACTGAAAAATAAACAAGTGAGTCAATATGAAAAAGCTTTTGCAGAATGGAAAAAATAATTATAGAGATAAATGGCAACCAAAGAGGTAAGAGGAAAAATTTTAATTACACATCTAAAGTAGACTTAAAATTAAAAATATAAGAACAACTCAGAGATCTCATGGTCAAAAATAATTAAAACCCAGTAAATGAGCAAATGGCTTGAATAATAAGCCTGTGTAGAAGACTTACATATTTTGTGTGTGCACGTGTGTGTGTGTGTGTGTGTGTGTGTGTGTGTGTGTGTGTGCATGTACACACATATACTTAGAGAAATGGAAATCAAAATCACAATGTTGTACTGTCTACACTGGTTGGTTAACTGTCATAAAAATTGATACATAATGGCAAGGTTCTAAAGTAAAGAAAATCCACATGTATTTTGTATGGTATAAATCATGCAACTGTTGTAGAAAAATAGTATGGACTCCAAAAATCTTAAAAATAGACTTTCTGGGTGATCTAGCAATCCCACTGTTGGATACTTCCAATGGAAGTGAAATAAGAATCTCAAAGAAATATTTGCACTCTCATGTTATTTGTAGCATTATTCATAATAGCCAAGATTTAGAAACAATCTAAGTATCTGCCAGCAGACAATTGTGATGTATCTATGTAATCAAATACTATTTAATGACAAAAAGAAAAAAATAGGCCATTGAGAACATTCAAAAACAGAAGCTGGAAAAAAGGAAGCATCTTTAACATGGTGCTTGGTAAAATAGATGTCAACTTAGAGAAAATGAAATTAGATGCATATCTATCAATTTTCATGAAACTAATTCCAATGGGTCAAAGACATAGCCATAGTCATGGCCGCTCTATAAACAATAGGTAGGAAACAGAAACAACCTAAATGTCCTATGGCCAACAAATGGATAATTAAAACGCAATGCATATACATTCTGGAACACAATTCAGATCTAAAAAAAAAAAAAGTGAAATCAAAACTTTGCAGGAAAATAGATGGAACTAGAAAAGATCATATTGAGTGAGGTGAGCCAGACCTAGAAAGACAGTAACATGTTCTCTCTCATGAGAGGCTTCTAGCGCCAAATCTTTAGATGTGAATCCAAAGCTTAGAGTAATTGAAGAAACCAGGAAAGTGAAACAGGACCATTGTAATAATAGAAGAGTTGGGGAGCCAAAGACAATAGAATAGCTAGATACAAGTGATTTGATCAAGGAAATGGAGATGACCTTTATGGACTGGAAGGGAGGCAAATACAGATGAAAATGAGAGGAGGGTAAATATATATATATATATATATATATATATATATATATCAGGATACAAGTGATCTCATAGGATAAATGGGAAGGGAGGACTCTTTAAGCAGGCACAGAGGTAAATTCAGAATAAGATGGGAAGAGAGTAAAGGGAAATAACTAGATTCAAGTGATCTGATAGGAGACATAGGAAATGGGAGCCTCTTTAAGAAGGGAAGGGGGTAAATATAGAAGAGAGAGAAGGATAAAATAACACCAAGGATGTCTGAAAAATCCATAAGGCATCATGCTATTAGCTATTTACAAAGAAAACTTATAATATGTGTAATTCTGTATCTAAATAGACATATATAAATCCAAAACAAGAAGTGTTTGGTCATGAGGTTATGAACATGCCCAATTTAAACAGATACTTTCAAGTAGTTTCCAAATGATGATAATAATTTATACTCTTGTCAGTAAAACATGAGAGCTCAAGTTGTTCTACAGCCTTGCTAACATCAGATATGCTCAGGCATTAACTTTTTTGCTGTTCTAATAATGCTGAACAAAAAAAGTTAACTATAATAGACAATTCCAGAGAAGCTAGGTAAAAGGGAGGACCCTAAGAGGGACACATATGGAAGACCCAAGGAAGGGAAAATAATTAAGATCTCCTGGGTAAACTGGGAGGCTGAGTAGAAGGGAAAAGATGGAGGATGGGAACAGGAAGGACTGAGATGGTCTAGTGGAGGGAGGGATGGAAAGGGAGAACAATGAAAGAGATACCTTGGTAGAAGCAACCATTAGGGTTTTAGGGAGAAACCTGGCACTAGGAAAATCCCCAGGAATCCACAAGAATGACACCAGCTAAGACTCCTAGCAATAATGGAAAGAGTGCCTGAACTTTACCTTCCCCTATAGTTAGATTAATGACTACCTTAGTTATCTTTATAGAACCTACATCCTATAATTGATGGAAGCAGATGCAGTGATCCACAACCAAGCACTGGGCTGAGCTCCTAAACTTCAGTTGAAGAGAGGGAGGAGGAATCACAGAAGCATTGAGGTCAAGATCATGATAGGGAAAACCATAGAGACAGCTGACCCAAGCTGGTGGGAGCTCATGGACTCTGGCTTGTCAGCTGGGGAACATGCATGGGAACAAACAAGGCCCTCTGAATGTGGGTGACAGTTCTGTGACTAGATCTGTTTGGGGAGACCCTGGCAGTGGGACAAGGACTTATACTGGTGCATGAAATAGATTTTTGAAACACATTCCCTCGGAGGGGATAACTTGCTCCCAGCCTTGACACAGAGGGGAGGGGCTTGGTCTTGCCTCAACTTAGTATGCCAGACTATGTTGACTTCCCAAGGGAGGCCTGACCCTCTCTGATGAATGGACAGGGGGTGGGATGGTGGGAGGGAGGGAAGGGGAACCAGAATGTAAAATGAAAAAAACTTTTTTTTAAATAAATAAATAAAAATTTTAAAAAATGAATAACCAACTAACTAAATATACACATATAATTCTGTATATAAGTATACAATATAGATTTAATGAACTTTTCTTATCTGGGATAATAATACTTCCTCCAAGAGCCAAATGCCACCTAACTAATATATACTTCAATAGTATATATAAGAAGCCATCTTTTCAGTTATTGGCCAGGATTATCTAAGCTACTCCAAAAACATACGTACACCCTATGTTGACCTTGGTTGCCCCCAGAAGTGGAGGTTAAGTCGCTATAGATGAAGACACCATGGAATTCAAACACAGGAACCAGAGATCCCTGAGCTGGAACCAATCTTAGTGCTTCTTCCATGAGGACTAGCTTTTATGGTGACAAAAGACTCTATGCAAGCTTCCAAAGGAAGGAGACAACCAACAGTCCTTCCAAGCTATGAAGTCTATGAATGGTGACATTGACCAGCACGGCATAATAACCATAAAAGTGCAGTAGTGGCATGTATACCTTAGTGGTAACCAACAACTCTCTAGTTGGATGCAACATCTGCTCAACAAGAAACTACACCTAGTACTTGAAACCTAGGTAACTGTTCAGTTTGAGTGAAGTCATGAATATTGGAAGAGAATCCACAATCACTACTTTAGTGAGCCAGCATAATCCAAAAAACAGTTTAGATAGCTGTCCTTACACTCACAGAAAAATGTAATCTTCACCCTCCTTTAAGGAGAATTCTCTTTGCAACAGAAAGAGATCATTATAGAGAAATACAACCAATCAAAATGCAGAGTTGTGGAGCTGAGTCCTAATAGCTATATCTACAAAACATTCTTGCACCTAAGGCTCCAGGATCATTGCATATTAGGGTGGTGGAAAGATTGTAAGAGCCAGAATATCAGAGGGTTTGCTCTGAGACTGTGTCTCATAGGAATTTCAGAAGTTACACCCATAAATTCTCACCAACATAACTGCCCAAAAGTGAGATGAACAAGCATAAAACCGTCAGGCATTCAAAAATGAACAGGGAAAAGCCTATGAGCTTTCAACCATACCAAATCAACTATAAGCAAAAGAAAAATGATGGGAATGAGAGAAATAGTCTTCCTCGAGGAATACCACAGCAATCGGTTATCCAATACAAAATAATCACCCCTGAAAACATACATATAAGTAACATTTTACAGACTGAGCAGATCTTAGTAGGAATGTGTATATATATATATATATATATATATATATATATATATATATATACACACACACATATGCAACAACAATTAATCAAAAAAGAGGCCATGAATTAGAGAGAATTGTGGGAGCCCGTTTTTGGGTTCCTCGTGGCTTTACCCAGCATGTCCGCATAGAGGATGATTAGGACCACGGGCCTGAGTGCAGGTGTCTGAGATGGTCTGCACTTGGCTGTGCTGGGGGAGGAGGTCATTTGCTCCACCCCTTGGCATCTCTATAAAAACTCTGGGGCAGAGACAGTCGGGGCCTGTTGGAATAGGTTCCAGGCCCTCTCGAGGCTATCCTTTATTTTCTATCTGTTTATCTCCGCAATATTCTCCACAATAAATCCTTCCATCTAATATTTCCTGCTGCTCACACTCAAGAAAACTCTGGGGAACTGTGGGGTTGGTGGGTAAATGCCCCACAGAGAATATAAAATAAAACGAAACAGGTAAAGGAGAAACAACCTCCACATTTCTGGGATTACACAGTATGTGTTCCCCTGTCCCTTGCTTCTCTTTCATTTTCATGACTACCAAGTATCCCACTGCAGACTGGGTTATTTACCTACACCTCAGCTGATGAACCGTTTGTTATTTCAAATGTTGACATTACAGTGATGATCTGATCGTTAGCCTTGTATATGAGCTGTGTATATGAGCCATACAACAGATTCCTTCCAATTGTACCAGTGTAAAACAATAAGCATGTGTTGGCTGCTTTTCTGGCTCAACGCCTCAGATAGAACTGTGATGCATCCCACTGCTGCCTAAGGCTAGGGTTTCACCTAGGTTTGAGTAGGGGTTGGGTTGTTGCATTATTGAACTAAGAAGTCAGTTCATCCCTTGCTGCTGACTGGAGAGTGTTCTCAGCTCCTCAACACAGGGACCACAGTACACCTCACAGTATGGCAGCTGTCTGTCCTGACAGTGAGAAATGAGAAGGCAAGCAAGGCAAAAGGCAATCTTTTTAGAACTTAATCCTGGTAGTCAGCCCAGCTCCCTACAGTGGTGTTGATTTATAATCCTACCACCCAGGAGGCTGAGGCCAGAGGGTTGCTACAGAGTTGCCCGCTAGCCTGGGTTACAGGGCAAGTCCCTGTCTCAAATAGGTAGACACCTTCCTGCTCAGCCTGGCGACTTGAGTTTGGTCTCCAACACCTACACAGTAGAGGGAGAAAACCAACACCCTAAAACTGTCCTCTGATCTCCTCATGTGTAGCATGACTTATGAGTGCTCCCAAGTCCGTGCTTGTGAACCTCTGTGTGGGCAAACACACACACACACACACACACACACACACACACACACACACACACACACACACACTGCTTTATTCACTGCTCTCCTGATGCTGGTAGGAGTCAAGGAAGAAGCTAGCAGGCAGACATCAGACCCTTGTTAAAGCCACATGGGATTGATGGAGTGTGCTGTGTATTTTTGTAGCAGGCACTACTGTACAGAGCATCAGCCCTCAGGCTGTGTGGCAGCTTGTCATTGTAGTCAAGGGCACCATGCCAAGGAGTCATTCCTTGAAGGAGTATAACATCTATGGCTGCTACTGTACCTTTGTCAGCTTGAACAACTGGGTGAAAGACTTAGACAAGTGCTGCCGGACTAGTGACAACTGCTATGCTCAGGTCTATGACCAGGAAAACTGTACATTACTCTTAGACAACCCCTACACCAACTTCTACTTCTACTCCTGCTCTGGGAATGAGATCAACTGCAGCGACAAAAAGAAAGCCTGTAAGGACTTCATCTACAACTGTGACTGCCAGGCCACCATCTGCTTCTCCAAGGTTCCACACAAAAAGCAGTGCAAAGACCTTAACCCCAAGAAACTCTGTAAGACTTGTCACCTCAGTTGCTGGTACACCATCCCTGCCTGCCTGGTTGTGTTCACTACACACTGTGCCTTCTAATAAAGCACAGATTGAAAGAAAAAAAAAAAAAGAAAGGAGAAAAATAGAGAGAAGCATTTCCCAAAGTAAGACTGGAAACCAAATAATACAGTCAACTTTATTGTTTATGAAGGAAGTATAAATAGTTATCACAACAAAAGACACATCACCTAGAAAGGCAAAAATTATAGCCTTACAAGAATGAATATAGGCAAGGACATTGGTTAACTGTATTTTTATATATTGTCACTGCAAGTATAAAATTGAGCAATTTCTTTGGTGGAAAAGGTCTGGAAATTTATTTTAAATTGAAACATGCAAATTATTGCATAACCCAGAAATTCTTTCAAAGATTTAGATTAGAATAATGAAAGCATATGCCACAGAAAGATTTGTAAAAAATGGTCATGCCGACTTTACTCATCATAGTTCAATATGGGAATCGTCCAGCTGTCCAAGAAAAGCAGAATAGGTAGATAAATACACTGAGTTCATTCATATGTGATAATCCAATAATAAAAGATGATAAGATATTGATGTACACAGCAAATGAGAAAATTTAAAAAACATTATGCTTAGTGAATGGTGCTTTATACAAAAGTATATGTCATGTGACTTCATTTGCATAAAATTCTAGAACAGAGAAACAATCTATAGTTAGAATATGTGAAGCAGCACTTGCTTTTGCACTTAGAGTAAAAGCATGGATTGACTAGGAAAGCCTTTGAAGGATGTTACTGGGCCAGTCCCAGCAAAATATTCTGTACTGGGGTAAAGGTGTGTGCACATTTGTCAATGCACATCACCAAATACTATATGCTAAAATTGTTCATTCCTTTGTCTAAAAGAATTTAACCTGAAAGAAAAATTACAAGTAACCTTAAGCAAATATTAAAATGTGCTTAATAACATAAATGCAGAAGTACGTAAGGGCATTATACATTGATGTCTGCATCTTACTTCGGCTCACTGACAGAGAAGTGATAGGAGATGAATAAGTGAATAACCATGTAATATGATAAGCATGATAAAAATTACTTGGAGAATATAAGTAGTATTTGAATATTTATTATACAATTCTTTCACTTGAATGTTGGAAGTTATAAAGCATACACTCGATGAAGATATTACAAATACAAATGAAGTCAGCCAAATATTATGTAAGAATAAATGCCCAATGCCATAGTCTAAGATAAACTCATCGAGATTTTATTTTGTTTTTCAGCTTAAAATATTAGATACATTTGTTACCATGCTTTAGTTAAAAGAGCCATCAAAAATGTATCAGACATTTTAATTTAACTTAATGGGATACTGTGATGACTATTTTTTTTTGTTTCCATGAACGTATAGAGCACATGTTTTTATAGTTACAGGATGTATTCTTTTTTATGATGCTGGATGAGTCATCTTGCCTCTCACAATTGGAAATGAACAAATCTCTTGAGCCTTAAAACTTATTAATTATAAGTTGTTGTTTTGGACTGCAAAAGGTCATTAGCATCAATGGTAGGATGAAAGCTCAAGATGTCTGCACCCCAGCATAGCTCTCTTCTTATTCAGTATCCTAAAATTTTAGGTGTTAAGAGCCATACACAACTCTATATATTGCCCTTAATCATTAATGAGTATATCACTATTTTGTCTTTTAATTAAAATATAAAATTTAAAACATACCATTGAATTTTGCTTCCATTCTCTTACATTGGGTCATTGTAAGTTACTGTCTTAATAAAATCGCTATTAATGGTATATACACACATATCACAGGTACATTTCCTATAATCAAGAGGATTTAATGAAGCCTTTTGGTTTATAGTGAAGGTATTAATGAGCACAAAGCAGAAATGCATACTTACTTTTCAAAACATAGGAATCACACTAAAATAGAGTTATATATTCCCACAACTTATCAGGCAAGATACTCAGACAATGTCTTAAGACACAATGTAATTACATGTTCACATAACAAAGTACCTACTTGAAGACGCCCTTAATATTCTGATAGGTCACCTGCCTTTAGACTGCAGGTCTTAATTACTTTCTATTGTGTAGGTGATAAATGAATATGGCATGAAGGTTAACAACTCTCTCAGCCAGCTCTCTCTGGTTCTTCTCTTCTGGGTTACTGAAAAATCACACTAAGGGAAGAGAATTCCTGTGCATGAAGTCAGCCTTTGCTGTATTTCTAAGTGGTTGCCATTAGCAGATAGGAAGGTTCCTCTTTAGATATGGAACACTGTATTTTCATATCTCCCAATGTTTGCTCAAAAATAAATTTAAGACTTATAGAAGGTAGAAGAGGGAAAGGAATTTGCATAGTTGTCATTAACTTCATAAACTTTTGGAAAAATATTACCAGAAACAAAATATTTGAATATATACCAGGATTTAGAAGATTTTATTTTCAGGTTTCAGTGCATGGGAACTCACTTGGAGTTAAAATTTTCTGCCTGGTGTGGTAGTTCATTCTGTTAATCCTAGCACTTTGTTGGCAGAGAAAAACAGATCTCTGAGTTCCAGACCAGCCTCCTCCTTGTAACAAACTTCAGGCCAGCCAGGGTTACATAGTAAAACCCTGTCTAAAAAGCTTTGATTTTATCAAATTATTTTTTCTGTTTAAAATTATTTAATCTCATGATTATTTTCAACTACATTTTTGAGAATTTCATACATGAGTACTATTTACAACATTTCCATTCCTCCTACTCCCTGCTCCTTCTCCACCCATATCTTCTCTGATTCCATTTCTAATTCATGACTTATTCTTTTTTAATTATTATTACTGCATACATGCACACAATTTACTAAATCTACTTAGTGTTTCTCATATATGCATATGTTTAGAACTGACCACTTAGGCTCATTCTTGAAGAAAAGTATGTCTCCCTCTCTCAGAGGTCATTGACTGTCTAGATCTCTTCATCTAGGGGTGGGACCTTGTGGAATTTCCACATGGATGTTGGCATGTCCACTGTTATGGTTATTATGCAGGTCTTGTTTGCACAATTATTGAATTATTTGTGTGATTTTCTTTTAGGCCAGGAATTCAAACCTATCCTAAGAGCATCACTGCTTTTAGGATCTCTGCCATATTCAGATTTGACAGGACAGGTTTAAGCACATAAGTATTCATGTATCCCTCAATCGCAGGGATTCTAGAGAGCGTCCTCCTCTAATCTCAACTCTGGGGAAAAGACAAATTTGAAATTAAGTGTGAAGAAACAAAGGACTAATGTCCTGGATTCAGTCACAGCCACAGCAATGAGTCCAAATAAAATGCTTCTGTTGATCATTGCCTTCTGAGGGAGAGGTATTCTATGAATGGATGGAGATTGTGTCATCATAACTCTGATCCTACATTCAGCCTCCTCCACTAATTACAGCACCAGTTTCATATGTACTTTCAAAAGTATCTCCATTATCATGAAGAATTTTTATTGTCTGATGTACAACTGCAAGTAAGACTGTAGATTCTCTAGTGTAGGACCTTGTCTCCCACGGCCTGTTTCCCAAAGAACTAGGAGGAGCAAAACACAGCACTAATGAACAAGTTCAATAATACGAAAATGTAGAGACAACAGTAAAGAAAACTAGTGTTGGAAAGGAATATTTCAGAATAGCTTCCACCCATTCTTTGTAAAGAATAAAAGGAATACTGGATCCATAAAATGAAAAAAAATCCATTTATAGAATAAATGTGAATATATTTGGATAGTAAAGACATCTCTGATGAAACCTAGGTCACTAAAGCATAAAACAAATTCAAGATTCACACACACACACACACACACACACACACACACACACACACACACACCCCTGCAGAGGAAAGGCAAAATGAATGTGAGGTACATGTTTCCAGTCAAGATCAGAGCTCTAGTTAGTATTTCACAGCTTCAAATTGACAATGATAAAGATATTTGACATTGTCATTGAGAGAAATTGACAAAACTTGTGCAAAATGACTCATATCTGGCACATGAGAATTTTCAATGTGTGACAAATGGTGATAAGCACAGGGTGGGATGTTGAATTCAATGCACACTTAGAGTAAATGACCAAAAGAAAAGTTTAAAAAAACAGGAAAATATAGTAAAAAAGTAGTAATATTTAAATGCAATACTAAGTGCTTCACGAGAGTGAAATCATTCAATTGTTATAACAAGCCTAAGAAGGACATGAATCATGGAAGCAGTCAGAACGCAGAAAAAGGGAGACAATTGGATATATTAAAAAGCAATTACAACATTTAGGCAAAATTAACAATTTATGACTTTTAAGAAATAAAGCGGATAAATTTCAATAATTTAGTAAAATAATAACTATATACATATCTAATTAGGAGATAAGAATGCAGCTATCAACAAAACCAAAGGAAAATACCAATGCCAAAATATTGCCATTGTTGTCAACATCAGAGAAGCTTTTGGTGTTGCTAAAGAAGCTATGATTTGTTTGTAAATTTGAAATAGAAACAATCATATATTACCAAGCAAACAAAAAGTAGAGTGCACTCTCATGTGCATGTCTGTGTATGTGTGTGTGTTTGCTCACATGTGTGGGTGAGTACATGTGAGTGTGTGTGCACGTGTGATGGGGGGTGGATGCATGAAAGTAGAAAGGGGGCCATGAAAGAAGAGGAGAATCTTGAGGGAGAGAGATGGGGGTACAGAGAGGGTGGCGTAAGTGACATGAAACAGTAGGGAGACTACTCGGGAGGAGAAAGAGGACCCACAAGATTGGGGAAATAAAATAATGGGAGATGATAAGGAATCAGAATGAAATATATGTTTGAAAGTGCCACAATGAAACCTGCTTTGTGTGCTAAATTAAAAACCAGCACATACACATATAAACATAGTGTGCATATAAAGAGATATAAATTCTGTCTGTAGAGATCATTGAAGAAAACACAAGTGAGAAATTCGCTATTGGTATATGTTATAAAACCTAGCTTTTAGTATAGAAATAAATATGAGACCCACAAAACGTAAGATTTTGATAAATAATATTAATCTATAAAGTCACTGTGCTAGTATGACTAAGGCTTGACACATAAGCCACTACTCCAAGCATATAAAAAAGTCATTCTGCCACAAGCTGTGCAAACCTCACTCTGGCAATTAAATGCACTTCCCACATTTCCTTAACAGGATCTAGAAATGTTTTATTCTTGAAAATTTGTACTTCACCTGCAGCCCTCTTTGTAACCTAAACATCTGTTGGAACATTCTCTTTCTACTCATGTTTCATAGCCTCTGTGCAGTGAATGACCAGGTGTCAATAGTCTAGTTCAACACCCATAACCTGCTAGAACTGCTTCTTGACCTCTGAGTACACTGTGATTATGTGCTTGATACTCATTGGGTATTCAGAAGACTTTGCTTATTTTTCAATGAAAACACACCATCTCATGCTATTTTGACATCCTTTGCAAATATACAATTATCTTCTTTTCCACAAGGTTAAATTCAATTCAAGTAGATGATGATGCTTTCCTGATTTAAATTTTCAAATGAGATAGCATAGTAAGATTTATTATACAGGACCTGTGGTATTCAGTGGTTCTCAGTCAAAGCACTGCACTGAAAGACCATGAGCTGGTGCAAAGATTAACTCCACCATAATAACTGTTTTCAGATCTGCTGGGTAACAGTTTTCATTTTATTTATGAGCCTCATATTTTAAATTGATGCTCATGCTGGGCAATGTGTGAAATTATTTGACTGTGACCAGACTTATTTATAAATTCAATGTGAAGACTGACACATTTCATATGTTATTTGTATTTTAAATGTATTGGAAATGGTACAATTAAAATATCTGAGTGAAGGGCAGAAATTCAGATCCAGTTAAGAAATAATGTTGAGTGCACACATATTTTAAAAAGTTATAAAAGGAAAAGAAGCAATATGAACTACTTATCTCAGTGCCTGAAAATATGCAGGAAGCAAAAATAAGATCTGGTGAGGCTGGCATATGAAAAGGACTTCATGAAATGTTAACTTAACACATTTGAAATCTTATTATAATTAGTATCGGGTGAACCACAAAATGTTCCTAAAAACACCTAGAAGTTAATATGTTATTTTCACACATGTACTTCCTCACTCCAGTGCTTATGCATCCTCTTAGCATCAAGATGAGGGTCATAGTTGAAGATGACATTCCTGGAGAGAGTGCACCTTGTTCAATGACAAAACATTAGAACCTCAGAGGACTTTCTCTTCAGTTACTGGACAGTGAGAGGTCTGGGGTAAGGTTTGTGCATGACTGCCTATCGTTTACCCCAATCTCTTCTATTTACCTAGCCTCAGAAAGTGTAAGTCTACCAAAAAGGAAAGGAAGGTATATCTAAAGGATGCATGAGCTCATCTTGTAAGCCTTCTGATTCTGAAACATCTAGGAAAAGGGAATGATACTATAATTACCAGCAAGAAAAATTCTCACAAGGTACACACATTTGTTCCTTTTTGTGTGACTCAAATTTCTGACTCACATTTAGCATAATTCATTTCCTTTTAGTGAAAGTGTCAGTACCATTCTTTTCAAAATATTCCTTCTTCAGAATTCCCCTCTGCATTCAGAAATGACATGCAATGGCAATAATAGCAATAATTATAGTAATAACAATACCTTGTATTTAGTGATTCAGGGTGGAGTGATTGACACTGAAGACAATTACTGCTAGGATATAGTAAAGAAAAACTGGTTTGTTAGTAGATAGAATCTTAAATACTTGGCAACTAGTAAAATGAAACCTATTTCCAGACAAAACTTGTGGGAAGCAGGGATCTGTTACTTGTCAGCTGGCGGCAAAAACTGAGGACTTTCCCCATGTATTTATCATTTATCTCACTGCTGGTCACACAGTGGCACTTACTACAGTCTATTTCATAAGCAGTGACTGTACAGCTGGTTTCTTGGGAAACAATGGAGGTATACTTAAATTAGGAAGTATTGAATTTCTAAAAGCAAAACACTTGGAATCAGTCAGAAGCAGGGAAGGAAGCAAGAATTCAGGCAATGTTATTAAAGTTAAAGGTTGAAATGTTACTTAGACAAATAAGAACAGAGAATTGCACACCCAGAAGCAAGACATAACAGCTGGAGAATCTAGTCTCCCTGGCAAGAAGTTGGCATTAAGAGCAGTTGACAAAAATATAAACAAAGTCACAAGCCATGCTAGCACTAAAGAACCATGACTAAAGGTCTTCAAATCATCCTATGACTGTGTTAAGATGTATCCTCTGTCATTGTTCACAATGAAAGCTGTTCTGTGTAGACTTGGGCATTATTGATAACAAATGGGAATGAAAAAAATAATACTAGAACTGTATTAGTGATGATGATAATAATAATGATGATGATGATGCCAGAGGAACAAACTATTAAAACTATTTACATGACTAGAAAGTTTGCATTTTTAAATGTAAAGTTAACTAATTAATTTAGTTGCCTGCGTAAGTTTTACTGTATCTGATACATTTTGTACATAACAAAAAGTTTTATGTTTATAAATGCAATTAAACTGATGACATTTTCTTATTACTTTGTTGTCTTGTCAAATCTAATACTTAGGCTTACTAAGTTTACTATGAATTTAATTAAATTTCCTTGAAATATTGTATCATTATCTTGACATTTATCTAATGCAAAAATTGGGAGTTTTCCAAATGCTGGCTGCTTTGTCCCAGGTGAACCTAAAGTGTGAGCTCTGATTCCTTTGAGAGAAACTGCAGCAGAGGGAAAGGATGTAAAGGAAAGCCAGGGAACACAACAATAAGAGGAACCACTTCTCTGTTTCTCCTGCATCTAATAAGGGAGGGACAAAGCACAACAAAGGCAGCTTTGTCTTAGAGAGAACAGAGCACTATGGCTCCATGTGTAAGAGTGCTTGTCATCAAGCATGATGACCAGAGTTTGATTCCCATTGCCACATGGTGGTGGGAATGAACTGACTTCCATAAGTAGTCATCTCACCTGCACAAATGTTCTGTGCACACTCACCTATGCACACACAAAGAAAATTTAAGTTTAATAAAATTAGTTCCCAAATAAAATGAGTTTTTAGATGCTCAAGATATATGTATCTGTAGTACAAATACTTTAAAATATCAGAAAACACTTAATTCTAGGAATAAGAATGAACATCTCTTGCAACTTGGCCTTTGACTAGAATGTTGTTGCCATTCAGTCAACCTATCAAGTCTTGCAAAAATTGTTTTATAGTTTTGAGCAATCTTATTCTATTCTTAAGACTGCAAATAAAACTGAAACAACTTGCTGGTAAGCATTATAGAATTGAAGTGAATCCTAAGGTAGGTAGGAAGGTCTACATTTGAGTCCAGTGCATTGAATTATATGCTAATTCAGAAACATTAATATTGTTTATAATAATGTCACAGAATTCAGAAATTACATGAAATAGTGATGAAATCCAAAATCAGCATAAAATGACATCAAAAAAAGATGGAAAGGAAATCAGTAGATGCCAAATCCAGTATCAAACAAGTGTTGAAATTATCAGGCAAGCATTTTATAGCAACTTCCAATCAGTGTCTTCAAAAGCCATTTGGCAGTTTATAAAGCAGTGAGCAGGACTAGACTGATTTGGCAATTGGTAAAGGGCTCATTGTGCAAGCATGAGGACCTGAGTTTGATCCACATCATCCATGTTCCAAGTCAGATATGTCAGGATGTGCTTTTGATTCTAAGACTGGTGTTTGGGTAGAGGCATGTAGATCACTAGCCAGTCAGTCTAGAAGAAATGGTGAGCTCTAGATTTGTTGAACGGCTCTGTCTCAAAGAATAAAGGTACTTGTTTTTGTAAATACAGAACCAATGAAGCACAGGCGAGTTTATCTGTTATAGGATACAGAGCCCTATAGAGGACACGTGTCTCAACATACTGAGTATCAAAAATTAAGACTTCTTAATAATTATTTATTTTTAAATTTAAATTGTTTGAGATTTTTATAGTGAACACTGTATTGCATTATTTCCAGCTCTCTCTTTCTGCCTTACAACTCCCCTATGTATTTCCCCACACACTTTCTAAAATTCACGACTGCCTTTGCTATAATTATTGCCAGGAATGTGAAAAAAATGTATCTTGCACCATTACTTTATATTATATTCAATTTAATGTGCAAGATTCTTGGTTTTCTGCTTTGGAAGCAACATTCATGCATCCCGAACTGGTCTTAAACTTGTTATGTATTGATGATGACCTTGAACTTCTTATCCTCCTCCTACCATCACCCAAGTGTTGCGATTACAGTCATGTACAACAAGCCAGGCTGTTGTGTATTTCGATTCTAACCCAGGACTTGGTGCTTGCTAAGCAAGCATTTCAGCAAGTGGGCTACATTTCCAAATACATTTAATTAAATGCACATAGAAACATGACAAAATAGTGGCTGCTAAAATGGCTCTGTGGAAAGCTGTCCTGCAGGTTTGAGGGACACAGTTCAGATCCCTAGCACGCACAAGTGACCAGTTTGTAATCCATCACTAAAGAAAATGAAACATGGAATTGCTGGAGCAAGCTGGTTAGCTAGACTGTCAGAATTGGTACACTCTGAGTTCAGTGAGAGACCCTACCTCTCTGTATAAAATGGAACGTGATAAAGCAGGGTATCTGACATCAGCTTCTGGTCTCTACACACTATGTATATACCTGCACACACAATCACACACTAATCCACCAGGCACATGATCAGGCATACAAACATCCATACTGCACAGAAACATACGCAAACAAAACTGAAAACAAAGAAATTTGACAAAAAATACTAATTAATCATTTAAAGTAAGTGCATTATCTTTAAAATATTTTTTATTTGAAAGGAATATTAATTTTGTTATTCCAAAGTAAAAATTAATATTTGTGTTACTATTTCTAAGACCAGTTGCTGAAAAGCCAAAATCTTTTCTGACAAACAGAATAGTGACAAAGAAAGTATTATCACATGATATAAAAATGTACAGTTCACCATTTACTTTCTGTCTTACATCTTTCTAGCCTTGACTAAACAGAACATTAAAAGCCCATCAATTGAATATTACTAGAGTTTTAAGTAATTTAAATGAGTCTCTACCCTATTAAAATTAATGAATGCTACCAGTGTAAGAAGGGTGCTAGCTTTTCATATCCATGGTTTAGAACTCTCATGAGATGCACATCAGTATCCTGGCACCAACTAGGAGATAGTGAGCAGATTCATTAGGTCACTGATCTATTTCCAACAAAACAAAACTCACCAGGGAAAAAGCTGATATATCATTGCAACTAGTCCTTTGGCTAATTTTAGGAATTTAATGAATAATATACACAATTCTCTTAAAACTTAAAAATATTTCAATTTCACCCTTTTGCCTCTTCATCTCCCAGGGAATGATGGGGAAAGCTCCACACCAGGTCACTGAATTATGTGCCATGAAGTCTTCCATGTCCAAGAGAGAACTCACAACCCACTCCCCCTTCTCTTTTAAAAGGTCATGTAGGCAGGCAAGAATCACTGCCTCTATCAGGCCAGACAACCCAAGGTCATGGGCAGAGCAAATTCCCACTATGCTTCCATTTTTTAATCTAAATAAGAAGGTTCTAAACCTAATACAAAACCATGTATAATAAGAATGATTATCAAGTATTGTCCAGGAGAAAGAAAGGGTAATAACATAAACAAAATTGGAACTACAACCAACAAACACAATGTCAAGTAGGAAACATACTAAATGTCCAGATCATAGGTAAATGGCAAATTACAGAGATTACTCCAAAAGCTGTCCTATCCTGAAGAATCACCTAATATGCTCTTAGCTAAAATACAAAATGATCATAACTGTAACTATCTAATCTTCAACCCCATCAAAGACCTAAGAAGAAAAATAATATTACCCGAGTAAACAGGAAATGCAAGCAAGCAACTTCCAAAAAAAATTCAAGAAAAGACAGAGACAGCTGGCTGACTGGACAGTCACCCAATATTTCTCTGCAATGTTGGGACATCCACTTTTGGCTATAGGACTAGAATATCTGACAGACCATTTTCAGAAGCAGGGTATTTGAGAGCCCATCTTATCCTGTCTTGGCAAGGTTCAGCAGCTGTTTTTCCTTACACCCTACTTGTGCAGAATGGACAGCTTGCTTACTGTCATTAACTGAGGCAAAGGCAGTTCTTTGCCCAACAGGCCATTTTTTGTCAAGAAAGAGACAAACTCCATATGAGTGTCTTTGATGCCCAACATCCTCTTGATAGTAGATCAGTGTTGCTGGGAGCAATTGTGTCTCATGTCAACAGAATTCTAAACGATTAAAACATTTAAATGCCATGTTCTCTAGGTCTGTTAAGTGTTTGAAGATCGCCTATCCATATGACATATATTTCTGTATAACTAGAAAATCTGACTAATATCACTATAAATATGACTATAAATATGACAAGCCAGAGAGCCCAAGGTCATGAGCGGAGTGAATTCCCACTGTACTTATACTCTAAGTATTTTAAGCTGCATGCTCTTCTATCTGACTTTCTTTGGTGGTCTAACTATCCTTTGTTTTAAATTGCACTCTTGATATTTTTCTACTATCATTTATTTATTTTTAGATTGCAGGAATTAAACAATGGTATTTTTAAAATTTTGAGGCAGTATCCATGTGCTCCCGTGAGCTCAGGTCAGCTGTCTCTGTGGGTTCCCAGGTCATGAGCTTGAGTCCCCTGGATCCTACAATTCCTCCTCCCTTTTGTCAGGAGGACTCCTGGAGCTTAGCCCAGTGCTTAACAGTTAGGGAGCCCACATGGGGCCACCCTAGACCCTCTGCATGAGTGTGACAGCTGTGTAGCTTGGTTTCTTTGTAAGTCACCTAGCAGTGAGATCAGGACCTGTCCCAGGCGCTTAGCTGGCTTTTGGGAACCTATTCCCTTGCCCAGTCTTTATGCACAGGGAGGAGCACAGTACTGCCTCAACTTGATGTGCCATACTTTGTTCCAGCCCATGGGAGGCCTGCCCCATTTTGAATGGAGATGGAGGAGGAGTGGATGGGGAGGGAGGTAGATTGGAGGGTGGGAGACTGGAGAAGAAGAAAGAGGGGAAATTGTGGTCAGTATGTAAAATAAATGAAAAAAATATTAATTAAATTTAAAAAAATTGAGGCAGTCATATACTCTTTAAGGGTTTTTTTTTTTTATGTGTTTCAGTGCTAGGAGCCATAAACCTCACACATTCTAGGCTAAATATTCTAAAGCTGAACTATGTTGCCTGGCTCAGAAGATACATATTTCCATTATTTCTCCCCACTCAAATAAACCCAAGTAATTCTAGCTTTAGTATGACAGCGGTATTGCTACTTTCAGTTTTCTTTTATGCAAATTATGGTGAAAAGTTTAACATATAGAAAATTTCCATCCTCACCATTTATATACAGTACATAATGCAGACCAAAGCACTCAGTTGCAATCTCAGTTGCAGTCCTGGTTGTCTAGGCATTCAACAGAAAGTGCTCTTTCTTCAGTCCCCCAGCACCTAACATTATGCCTCCTGTGCCTGAAAGCTTAAGTATATTTTGCACATTTCACAGAAGAATGGTGCAAGATCTCTCTCTTTCTCACCTCTCTCTGTCTCTCTCTCTGTCTCTCTCGCTCTCTCTCTCTCTCTCTCTCTCTCTCTCTCTCTCTGTCTCTCCATATACATGTTTGTGTGTGTATGTGTGTGTCTACTTTGCTCCCTTCACTTAGGATCGTGTCTTCCCATGATATATTCACTTTGTAGTACATGATGAGATTTACTTCTTACTATCACTGAATAAACACTGTGTATATATCACACTTTGATCCATTTATCTACGAGTGGGAAGTTCAGTTGTTTCTATTTTTTGACTATTAATAATAATGCTACAATGAATGTGGGGTACAAATATAACTTAATAACTATTTTTTTGATAATTTTAACATATGCCTAAGAATGCTACTAGTGGGTGAAATAGTATGAAAATACTACTTCTACTTTTCAATATCACCTGCAACATTTCACATTGTTGCCAGCCATGCACAAGGGTTCCAATCTCTTTACATTCTTGCTAAGATTTGTTATTTGGGGTCCTATTGTTTGTTTTTATTGTTGACTATCTTAATGGATATTGTATGGCATATTACTGTGGCTTTGATTTCACATATTCATGTAGTTAGTAAAGATTTTCATATACCTATTGGTCACTTCCAGGTTTTCCTTAAATAGCATTTATTTCATTTGCCCACTCTTTATTTGATATTTTTTATTATAGAATTAGAAAAGCTTTATATAATTGGTTCTAGACTTTTAGGGAAAACTGCAAATATTTCTCATTATCTGTGTTAATTTGGATATTCTCTCTCTGCCTTTTTGTTAGTTGGGATAAGGGTTTGTCTATCTTATTGATTTTCTCAAAGAACCAACTCTTTGTTTCATTGTTTCATTGATTCTTTGTATTGTTCTCTTCGTTTCTATTTTATTGATCTCAGCCCCCAGTTTGATTGTTTTCTGACATCTATTCCTCTTGGGTGTGTTTACTTCTTTTTTTTTTTTTTGAGATTTCAGGGGTGCTGTTCAGTCTCTAGTATGAGACTTCTCCAAATTCTTTATGGAGGCACTTAGTAATATGAGCTCTTATCACTGCCTTCAGTGTGTCCTGTATGTTTATGTTGTGCATTAATTTTCACTGAATTATAGGAAGTCTTTAATTTCCTTCTTTATTTCATCCTTCATCCAGTAGTAATTCAGCTGAGAGTTGGTCAGTTTCCATGAGTTTGTAGGTTTTCTGTAGCTTGTATTGTTGTTGAACTTCAACTTTAAGCCAGGATGATCTGATAAGATACAGAGGGTTATTCCAGTTTTTTTGTAGCTGTTAAGATTTGCTTTGTGAATAAGTATGTGGTCAGTTTTGGAGAAGGTTCCATGAGGTGTTGAGTGGGTGAAACATTCTGTAGCTATTTGTGGTGAAATGTTCTGTAGATATGTTAGGTCCATTTGAGGCATAACATCTGTTAGTTCCATTATTTCTCTGTTTAGTTTCTCTCTGGATGACTTGTCCATTGTTGAGAGTGGGGTGTTGAAGTCTCCCACTATTAATATATGGGATTCAATATGCAATTTAAGCTGTGGTAATGTTTCTTTTACAAATGTGGGTGACCTTGTATTTGGGGCATAGATGTTCAGAATTGAGACACCATCTTGGTGTATTTGTCCTTTAATGAATATGAAATGTCCCTCTCTTTGCTAGAGTTTTCCTGCCTGGCACACGGTCAGGATAAATCTCTCTCACCTGCCAGTCCCACAGCCGCTCAGACCCAACCAAGTAAACACAGAGACTTCTATTGCTTACAAACTGTATGGCCATGACAGGCTTCTTGCTAACTGTCCTTATATCTTAAATTAATCCATTTCTATAAATCTATGCCTTGCCACATGGCTCGTGGCTTACCGGCATCCTTACATGCTGCTTGTCCTGGCGGCGGCTGGCTGTGTCTCCTTCCACCTTCCTGTTCCTTTTCTCCTCTCTGTTAGTCCTGCCTATACTTCCTGTCTAGCCACTGGCCAATCAGTGTTTTATTTATTGACCAATCAGAGCAACACATTTGCCATACAGAACATCCCACAGCACCTCTCTATCTCTTTTGATTAATTTTTGTTTGAAGTTTATTTTGTTAAATATTAGGATAGCCACACCAGCCTGTTTCTTATGTCTGTTTGATTGGAAAATCTTTTTCCAACCCTTTACTCTGAGGTTACTTTAATGTTGAGGTGTGTTTCTTGTATGAAGTAGGATAGATTCTATTTTCATATATATTCTGTTAACCTGTGTCTTTTATTTAGTTGATTTATATTGAGAGATATTAATGACTTGTAATGGTTAATTCCTGGGTTATTTATTTATTTATTTATTTATTTATTTATTTATTTATTGGTAATGTTAGTGGTGGTGGAGGTGTGTGTGTGTCCCTTCTTTGCGTTTTGCTGGTGTGGGATTATCTATTGCCTGTGTTTTCAGGGTGTATTAACTTCCTTGGGTTGGAATTTCCTTCTAGTGCTTTCTGTAGAGCTAGATATTTGAATAGATATTGATTAAATTTGGCTTTGTCATGAAATATCTTGTTTTCTCTGTCTATGGTATTTGAAAGTTTTGCTGGATATAGTAATCTGGGCTGGCATTCATGGTCTCTTGGAGTTGGCAAGAGGTCTGTCCAGGCTCTTCTCACTTTCAGAGTCTCCATTGAGAATTCAGATGTAGTTCTTATAGGTCTGCTTTTATATATTACTTGGTCTTTTTCCTTTGCAGATTTTAATATTCATCTTTATTCTGTGTGTTTGGTAGTTTGATTATAATATGGTGAGGGGCTGTTTTTTCTGGTCCAGTCTGTTTGGTGTTCTGTAAGCTTCTTGTACCTTTATGGGTATGTCCATTTTTGAGTTGGGGAAATTTTCTTCCATAATTTTGTTGAATATATTTTCTGGGCCTTTGAGTAGGGATTGTTCTCCTTCTTCTATTCCTATTATTCTTTGGGTTAGGTCTTTTCATAGTGTCCCAGATTTCCTGGATGTTTTGCGCTAAAAATTTTTAGATTTAACTTTTTCTTTGACTGATGAATCTATGTCCTCTATCTTATCTTCCATACTTGAGAGTTTCTCTTCCTTTTCTTGAATTCTGTTGGTGATTCTTGTGTCTGTAGTTCTGTTTACTTACCCAGGTTTTACATGTTCAGAATTACCCAGTTTGTGTTTTTATTATTGCTTCTATTTCCATTGTCAGGTCTTGAACAGTTTTATTTGTTTAAGTCAACTGTTTGTTTGTTTCTTTAATAGATATTTTTCATTTCCTCTTTAAGGCCATCTATCACCTTCATAAAGTTATTTTTAAGGTCATTTGTTTGTGCTTTAGCTAAATTGGCATGTAGTTGAAGTTTTTCTGTGTTCCACCTGGCCTGCGGTTGGGACAAATCTCTCACCCACAGTCCCGTAGCCTTTTACAAAATAATCACACAGAGGCTTAATATTATATATAACTGCTTGGCCATTAGCTCAGGTTAACTATAGACTAGCTCTTACACTTAAACTCAGCCCATTTTTATTAATCTATATGTTGCCATGTGTTCTGTGACTTTACCTGTGTGCCATTACATGCTGTTTCCAGATGGTGGACTGTTGTCTCCTCACTCAGCCTTTTTCTTCCCTGAATTCTCCTTGTCTGTTAATCCTGCCTATACTTCCTGTCTGGCTACTGGCCAATCAGTGTTTTATTTATCAACTAATCAGAGCAACATCTTTTCACAGCATAAAAAAAGACATGCCTCCATCACTTCCTTTTTTTTCCAAAAAAAAAGGAAGGTTTTTAACTTTAACTTAGTAAAATTACATATATCAAGCAAGAGTTACAGTTACAATATCTAGTCTATTTGTATTTTGCAAAATTAAAGAAAATATTTTATCTATCCTATATTTGTGAGTCTAAAGTTTCATATCTAATTTATCATAAACAAGGAAAAATATAACTGTCTAGTCTTTAACTACATCAAAGACCTCAGAAGGATATAATATTACCTAAGTAAATAGGAAGTGCATTGTAAGCAACTTCCAAAAATCTAGAATGACAGAGACAGCTGGCTGCCTGGACAGTCACCTAAAGTTCTTTTGCAATATTGGGACATCCATTTTCAGCCCATAAGTCTAGAACTCTCAGTCATTTTTCTTTCTTTTTTTTTTCCTACTTATGAATGCCCCTTCTGAGCTTGGCTTGTTTTTAGCCAGCTTTTTTTTATTTTATAATTTAATTTAATTTTACATATCAGCCACAGATTCCCCC
>CABHPP010144957.1:14952-24961 GCA_902168425.1 Peromyscus attwateri
AGCTTTGCGCCTTTCCTGGAACTCGCTTGGGAGACCAGGCTGGCCTCGAACTCACAGAGATCCGCCTGCCTCTGCCTCCCGAGTGCTGGGATTAAAGGCGTGCGCCACCACCGCCCGGCTTGGCTTATTTTTTATCACTTACTTTTTATGTTTGTAATTTTCCCAATTAAAAAATCACTTTTGTTAACGTTCATGCCTCCTGTTTTCTTTGCTTGTCACCTGTTTTCTCCTCCTCTCCTGCTGAATTAAATCCTAATCACTTGCTCCCTTTTGCCCCCCACTGGCTTTGCCGCTCTTTAATGTTTAATGTGGGTTAAATGGCCACCTGAAGTTAACTCCAGCCACACTCCACTCCCTGTGTGTGTTTTCTTTTCATGTCACACTTCAGTTTCTATCCCCTTGGCCCATTTTATCGTATTCCTATTTTTTAACTTTTAATTTCTCCAGTTTTGGTTTTGTTGGTTTGCTTTTTTAACCTGGTAACTGGGGTTGACCTAAGCTACTCCTGTCTCAGCCTCCTGAGCATTGGGGTTACATGCACACATTACCACGTCTGGTTATGTGTCTTTGTAGTTTTTTAACCAATCAATTAATTATTACTTTTTAGAACTGTCTGTGTGGCAAGTGTGAGCCTTCTTACATGGCTGCTGGGAACCACTCAGGTCCTCTGTAAGAGCAGTAGTACTGTTTTTGTTTGTTTGTTTGTTTTGTTTTGTTTTTTGAGACAGGGTTTCTCTGTGTAGCCCTGACTGTCCTGGAACTCACACTGTAGATAAGGCTGGCCTCGAACGCACAGAGATTCGCCTGCCTCTGCCTCCTGAGTGCCGGGATAAGAGGCCTGTGCCACCACTGCCCAGCAAGCAGCAGTACTCTTAACCGCTGCCCCTTTCAGTGACTACTTCAGCTAGGCAGAGGATCTTCTCTTCGCTCTCTACATTGGATTTTATTTGTCCTCTGGGCTCTCTGTTGTGCCTGACAAAGTCCCCTGTCTGCCTGGTTCCTTTGTGGGTTATCGTTTTGTTTTGTTTCTGGGGCTGAATCTCTCTGCCCTTGAACTCACTGTGCAGCTGAAGGTGCTCTTGAGAGCTGAGATTACAGATGTGGCCGCGTGCCCCACTTTTCTTGCTGTTCTTTAGGGGCTTCTCTTTGTCTTTGATATTCTGCAGTCTCACTACTGTGTATATAGATTTAAAAAAAAAAATCTGTTCAGAACTTGGCATTCTTTATAAGGAAGGCTCATGCTTTCACAATTTAGAAAGCTTCTAAATTCATCTTTTAAAACATTGCTCCTGCTGTTGTGACTGCGTGCTGCTAAGATCTGCGCAGAGGAGTGGACTGACAGCCCCAGCTGTACCTCTCTCGGAAGACATACTACTCCCTGTAGCTAGAGTTTTCCTGCCTGGCCCACAGTCAGGATAAATCTCTTTCACCTGCCAGTCCCACAGCCGCTCAGACCCAACCAAGGAAACACAGAGACTTCTATTGCTTATAAACTGTATGGCCGTGGCAGGCTTCTTGCTAACTGTCCTTATATCTTAAGTTATCCATTTCCATAAATCTATACCTTGCCACATGGCTCGTGGCTTACCGGCATCTTTACATGCTGCTTGTCCTGGCGGTTGCTGGCTGGCAGGCAGTGTCTCCTTCTGCCTTCCTGCTCTTTTAATTCTCTCTGTTAGTCCCGCCTACTTCCTGCCTAGCCACTGGCCAATCAGTGTTTTATTAGCAACACATTTGCCATACAGAACATCCCACAGCAACTCCCCCTGGCTGATGCAGGACATGAGAGGTGCCGGTCTGTTCCCACGGCACCAGGACTCCTTTAATAAGTGACTTTGGCCCAGGAGAGTTCCAAATTCCCTTTTCCTCCTTCCTTCTGTAACCTGGAGTTTTACGCACGCTAGACTAGTGCTGTACCATCGCCCTAGCCCCCCAGCCTTCATGACTTCTTCTGTCTCCATTACTTTGAGCCTATGCATTGTCCTCTTCTCTCTGGTGCATCCAGCTGCATTCTGAAGGTCTCTGACAGCTCCTGCTTCCTGCTCTTGCTCCTTCTGGAAGTTTCCCTGACATGCCCTTTTGGCACCTGCTCCTTGGAGGGTACAAACTAACACAACGTCTCTGTTTTCATGAACTTGTTCTTATTCTTAATGTGTTTGGCTCTTTACACTGTGTTCTCTATGTCCTTTATTCTTTCACCCCCTCCCATCTTTTATAAAAAAATGTTTATTTAAATTGTGTGTGTGCTTGTGTATGTATGTGTACCACATGCATGCAGGAGCCCTTGGAGTCCAGAAGAGGACATTGAATACCCTAGAACTAGAGTTACAGGGGTTGTGAGGCTTCATGTGGGTGCAGGGAACTGAACTCTAGTTCTCTACAAGAACAGTGAGTATTCATTCTTTGTTTTTGCTGTGTTGTTGTTGTTGTTTTCGTGACAGGGTCTCATTGTGTAGCCCTGGCTGTCCTGGAACTCACTCTGTACACCAGGCTGGCCCCAAACTCACAGAGATCCGCCTGCCTCTGCCTCCTTAGTGTTAGGATTCAAGGCATGCGCCACCGCTTCTGGCTTCTGTCTTTGTGTTTTTTTTTTTTGTTGTTTTGTTTTGTTTTGTTTTGTTTTACAGGAAGCACCCTTAACCCCTATCAGTCTTTACAATCCCTCCCTTGCCTCTTTTAAATTTATTTTATCTTGTCTCCATTTATTTTATCTATTCTCTGTCCTTCTCTGTCTTCCATTTAGATTTCTTCATTTCTGTCTAATGAAGCCACCCTATCTTCGTACTTTGTAATTGTGGTTAGATAATTTATTTCCAGCAGTACTGTTAATCTTATTTTCACATCTAGCTGTTCATTTTTTATAGGAGATATATTTTTCGGGATGTTAGCCCCTCCTTTTGCCTTTAATAGTTTTAAAACATACTTGTTTTGTATTCTTTTTCAAGTGAGAATTCTACTTATTTTTAAATGTTTAAGTATTATGTATTTGGGCATGGTATTCGGTGCCTATGCAGTTCAGAAGAAGGCATTAGATCTGGAACTGGAGTTACAGGCAGTTGTGATCTGCCCAACGTAGGTGCTAAGAACCCAGTTCAGGTCCTCTGCAAGAGCAGCATGTGCTTTTAACTACTGAGCCACCTCTCCAGCCCCTCCAGAGACAATTTTTACCCCAGATTCCCTGGAGCCCTAAGAATATTTATTGTGCTTGATGGTTGTGGTACATTCTGATTTTACATTTTCTTTAAGCCGATGGTTAGATTATATTTCATCACATTTTCTTGACTTCATCTGGAGGGTCTAAGAGGGCCTTTGGCTTGGCATCTGCTAACTTCTTTGTCAGGAGCTTCCAGGATCACCCTACTGAAAGCTCAGAGTTGGGGTACTACAACATCCATTTGTCAGAGGAATGGTTTTGTTTAAACTTGGTGTTCAGGCTCATAAAATTGACCTCTTGTTAGGGGAGAGTGGTAGGTTTCTCTCCACCTGCCTTTCTTTTCATGTAGGAAGCAGCCCTTTGTGGATCTCTTCAGGGTGGTTCAGAGTTTCACCTCCTTTGTCTACTTGGATTTAAAAATGCAGGTCTGAAAGCTACTCCCAGCACAAGCTCTGCGTCCCTGTCTCCTTCACTTGCCCTTGGACTGGACACAGCACCCTCACTCTGTGCTTCCCTCTCCTTTGGGTGTATCTTACTCTGCATCCTGTGTTTGTAGTGTGTGGGGGTATTTACCAGCCCCACCCCTTACCTGTCTTATCGCTGCCATGTTATTGAACTAGAAGTTCCTCCGCTACACTGAGCTCTGGCCTTCAGTGTTCTCAGGCTCCAGTTTCTAGGTCCTGTCACCCACTATTAGAAAGATGAAAAATGAGCTGGGTGGTGGTAGCACACAATCCCAGCAGAAACAGGTGGATCTCTGAGTTTGAGGCCAGCCTGGTCAACACAGTGAGTTCCAGGACAGCCAGGACTACACAGAGAAACCCTGTCTTGAAAAAAAACGAAAAGCAAACAAACAAACCAAGAAAAGCAAAGTGTGGGAGAGCTTGTGACTGCCTGTACACATATTTTATGTCTTGAAGGGGACAGAAAGCTGCTTTTATTTCCCAAACCTTTCTAAGACTTAAAAACAAACAACAAACAAACAAACAACAATAAACGTGGTCCTGTAAGATTTTACAGATGGCAGCTTAGAAGACCAAAAATAGAGCTGTCAAGATGGCCCAGATGGAAAGGCGCTTGTTTGGTCCCTAGTTCCCATATGGTGGAAGGCGAGAATCAGCTCCCCACTTGTCCTATGATCTCCACATGTATACCATACGGTGCACACTCATGTATGTACACACACACACACACACACACACACACAGAGTGTAGATGCATAATGACTCTCTCTCTTCTGTTTCTTCCATTTCAGAAGCCTAGTGACAGATCTTTTGTTCCCTTTTCCCAGCTTTCCCATCATCCTTCTCAATTTGTCCTTTGTCAACAGACCTGAGGAGCAAGATTAAAGTGATATATGGGCATAATCCACTGTGCTCTGCTAAAAAGATAAACTTAAATGAAGCAACTTATCCCCTGTGGTGGGTATGCTGTATCCAAAAGTTGTCTGTCAATGTGAGTGCTTATGGATTTTCCGGACCTTTCTGTCAGCCTCTGGATCACCATTGTTGCTCAGAGGCAGTTAAGGAGTTGAAGGTGGCAGAATGTCCCCCCTGCCTTGCTCCTCTTCTTTAGGGGGTGCCCTTTATTCATGTTGTAAAGCTCAAAACTCTACCTGCCTTCAACTATGCAAATTCCACTGGAACTTCAGATTTCTCAAGTGAGGACTTTTGAAAAATGCTTCTAGAACCTTCTATGGGAGTGAAATGGATAGTAGATCCCAACAGAGCAGCATTGGGTATGAAGCTTCTGAACAGCCTGTAGGGAACTGGTGAGCCGGGGACCACAAAATGCAGTGTTGCTACTTTTCTCCAAACACATCCATCCCATTGTGTTGGAGAATGATGAAGCAGAAATGTTTCCAGGAATCAAGGCAGTGCCTCGGGAGCCAAGGAGCAGTGTCTTTGAGTCTCAGCCATGCCCATGTGTTGAACAGATTGTTCTAAACCGTCTTAAAAATTTGAGCTGATCTGGGCCTTCAGAATTTTCATTCAGAATCTTGACTTCACAGATGATTACTCAGAGGCCTGACAGTATTACCTCGCCTGCACGGAGTCCTGGAACTGCATAGCTCCGCGGCCAGCTTTGCAACTTACGTCTGCCCATTTCCCGTGTGCCACCATCCCCACAAGGCTTTGATTCTGTTCTCGTAACATACCTCTTGAATTTTAAAAACAAAACATAACCACTGTTCTCTTAGGCTCATAGGCTCTCTTTGTGGTATTTAATGTGCTTGGTGCTATTGCCGGGAGAGGAGCTTTGTTTCTTTTTTTTTGTTCTTGTTGTTTGTTTTGTTTTGGGTTTTTTTTTTTTTTTTGGTTTTTTGGTTTTTTGGTTTTTTTGAGACAGGGTTTCTCTGTGTAGCTTTGTGCCGTTCCTGGATCTCACTCTGTAGACCAGGCTGGCCTCGAACTCACAGAGATCCGCCTGCCTCTGCCTCCCGAGTGCTGGGATTAAAGGCGTGCACCATCACTGCCCAGCCGGAGCTTTGTTTTTATGAGAGGAATGGACATAGCCATGAGTTTCCTTTTTCTTTTTTATTTCAAGATTGTGTGCTTCAAGCATAGTGACTACATTGAGCGTTTTGTATGTATGCTGTGTGTGTATGTACAAGTGCATGCATGTGCACGCACATGTGTGTGTGTGTGTGTGTGTGTGTGTGTGTGTGTGTGTGTGTAGGCCAGAGGACAACCTTGGGTGTTATTCCTCATCTTGCTCTTGAGACAGGATCTTTCTTTGCCTGAAGCTTATGGAGTTGCCTAGGCTGGCTGGCCAGTGAGCCCCAGGGGTCTGCCTGTCTCGACCAGGATCCTGGCACTGGGATTACAAGCTCATGCCACCATGCTTACCTTTTATTTATGGGTTTGGGGGACCTAACTCAGTCCTCATGTTCTAGACAAGCCCTTTACTCATGGAGGCATCTATTTCCTCACCCCTAGCATTTATACTGTTGTTGTTGTTTGGAGAAAGTCTCACTGTATATAAAGCTGGCTGTATAATCCTGGAACTCAATATGTAGACCAGGCTGGCCTTGAACTCACAGTTAAACCCCCCTCTGCCTCTGCCTCCTGAGTGCTGGGATTAAAGTGCACTACCACACCTGGCCTAGCATTTGTACTTTAAAAAAAAAATTTTTTTTTTGGCTTTTGTTTTGGTGCCTTTGTACTTTTAAGACCATAAGCACCCTATATTAATTCAGATGTAAGCACTCTGTATTAATTCAGATGTATGCATTCTTCTTCATAGCAAATAACAATTGATTATTGTTATTGTTGTTTTGTTTGTAGTGCTGGGGGATCAAGCCCAGGTCCTCAGGAATGCCAGGTGAATGCTCTACCACAAAGCTCCCCTGCTCTACAAGTATCGGTTTATAATAGGAGAAGAGTTTTGGGCCGTGGTAGCTTCCTTTCTTTACCTCTCTGGCTGGTGGAATGGAAGCTTAATTTTGGTCAGTTTTTAAAAATTCTTCTACCTGTTTGCATTGACTAGTACTGAATTCATGGGATGCATTTCCACAACATGCATTCATGGCACCATTGACTCAGCTTACATGAGCCCAAACTGGCAGGATGTTGATTCTGACATCATTTCCTCTCTCACACAGTACATTGGAGTCCTAAAGAAGCAGGTTGAACTTATAGAACAGTGTTTATCAACCTGTGGGTCACAACCCCATGGGGTTGTCTAACGACCCTTTCACAGGGGGTCACCTAAGACCATCAGGAAACATAGATATTTACATTACGATTCATAACAGTAGCAAAATTACAATTATGAAGTAGCAACGAAAATAATGTTATGGTTGGGGGTCACCACAGCATGAGGAACTGTATTAAAGGATCACAGCATGAGGAAGGTTGAGAACCACTGTTCTAGAAAGTTATTCAAGTCAGGAACCATCAGACTCAGGAGAGGCTTCCGAGTGGGACTGTGGCAATAAAACTGAAGCTGTTCTTTAAGTGTGCAGAGGAACACAGGGAATCGGCTGGGCCTGCATCCATTCCCTTGCTTCTCAGGGCTCTGAATGGCTGGACTGTTCATCTAGCCAGGACTGAAGGTCTCTCCGAGCATCTAATGTAACAGTTGTTCATAACGGCATTTAGACTGATGGCTTTCTCGGAATGGCCTGCTGTTCAGGATGGACCTCATCTATATTTCAAGGAATTTCTTAATGGGAGAAACAACACTTTTCCTTTGATTAATTCATTGGTTTTCCCCCCCTGTATCTCCCCAGTCCTCAAGGACTCATAAGTTGGTGAACTCCAAGAAGAGCTCAGAAAGGAAAGCTAGAACATGGCAAGACCATAGAGCTTGCCTCATTCAGAGCTTGAAGGCTGTACAGCATTCAGTGTGGCAGCTCTGTAGAGTGGCGGGATTGATGACAGCTCATTTGTAAAGCAAATTTAAAATCCCACGACTGGAGCCCAGCTCTGGGAGTTTTGGAATGCTCTCAGACTGTTTTCCATCTTGATTTTGTGACCTTGGCCTTTAGGGTCTTCAAAGCACATTGCAAAATGTATCATTGCTAGGTGTAGGGCACAGAAGTGTGCCTTGCATTCTGGGTGCTGGGGACCCTCTGGGGTTGCTAGAGGCATGCTGGGCAGTAGGTGGAGTAGGAGATGAATAGAATTCTTGTGTCTTTCAACTACTTCCTTCCAGATGCACCGGGAGGCAAAGGAGGCTTGGCAGCAACTGTGGTAGGATATTATTTTAAGGTGTGTTACTTTGGTTTACATTGCATTTAACTCTGTGAAGCTGTGGTACTGTGCCTGTCTAGAACATCTGATGGTCTAATAAAGAACTGGCCAATAACAAGGCAGGAGAAAGGATAGGCGGGACTAACAGGCAGAGAGCATAGATAAAAGGAGAAAACTGGGGGGACAGCTGAGATCTAAGAGCCAGAGAAGGAGGAGGACTCCAGGGGCCAGCCACCCAGCCACATAGCAAGCCAAGAAGTAGGAGTAAGATACAGAAGTAAGAGAACGGGAAAAGCCCAGAGGCAAACGGTAGATAGGATAATTTAAGATAAGGAAAGCTGACTAGAAACGAAGCCAAGCTAAGGCCAGGCATTTATAAGTAATAATAAGCCTCCGTATGTGATTTATTTGGGAGCAGGGTGGCGGGCCCCCCCAAAGAGCCAAAAAACAAACAACAACAGCAACAATGAATTTTCTGCCTCAGACAATCCAACAGCCAATCTGGTTCTAAAAAGTAGGTTTCTTTTATGAACAAGGTTTTGAACTTAACTTTTCACAGAAGTGTAGTGAGGCTGTCCTTGTACTAAGGTCCCCTTAAAATACTTCTGGAAGCCAAGCAGCGATGGCACACGCCTTTAATCCCAGCACTCAGGAGGCAGAGGCAGGTGGATCTCTGGTTTATAAAGTGAGTTTGAGGCCAGCCAGGGCTACAGAGAGAAACCCTGTCTGGAAAAAATAGGGGGGAAAAAACCCAAACACCAAAAAAACTGCTTTTGGATCCTGTTTTGTTCCCTTCTACCTGAGAAGGCCCCGAGCCACCAAGGAGACGTTTTCGTTTCTTTCCAGATCCAAGGTTGGGGAGGGTAGTGTGGACTGGTGAAAGGATCCCATCCCCACCTTTCCCTCTCCTCCCTCCCTCCCTCCCTCCGATCCTCCTTTCCTTCCTTCTTCCACATTCATTTGCTGACTTGGTGTGTGTAGAGTGTGTGTGTAGCGGAGAACTAATGCCATGGTGCTGATGGAGGTTGGAGGGCAACTTCTGGATCCCAGGAATTGTTTCTAGAGATTGTATTTAGGCCGTCAGCATTGGTGTAAGCGTCTTTCCCTGCTGAGCCGTCCGTCTCCTTGGCCCCTCCCTCTCATTTTTATTTGGACCTGGTGTGATTGGAGCACTCTATCATCTTGGAACCATGTACTGTTCTCATTATCCTAGCATGTCTCTCTGGAACCTAATATACTTCGTCTGTTTTACCTGTGACCTAAGCAGATTGATGCTCTGTGTTGTCAGTACTCAGGGCTATCATCAAGTTCTTTTTTTTTTTTTTTTTTTTTTTTTTTTGTTTTGGTTTTTCGAGACAGGGTTTCTCTGTGTAGCTTTGCGCCTTTCCTGGAACTCGCTTGGGAGACCAGGCTGGCCTCGAACTCACAGAGATCCGCCTGCCTCTGCCTCCCGAGTGCTGGGATTAAAGGCGTGCGCCACCACCGCCCGGCTAATCACCAAGTTCTGTAGCTAAAACACGAGGCCTCCTTCAAGATACACTTAGGGGTATGCTGTGTATTTTAGATCATGTCAAAATATCTCCATGCTCTAGGAATAAAATAACGCCTACCTGAGGTCCTGACCTGGACGGTGTTCCCTAGCACAGTATTAGAAAGCAGTAAACAAAGGTACGTTGGACACCTGAGATGGCCCTTAATGTGTATGTTTGGAGACGCCCTCCCTAAGGGCTTAGAAATGAACCGGACAAGGCTGGGCATAGTGTCATGTTTCTGTAAACCCAGCACTTCGGGGCTTAGGCAAGAGGAGGATCCCGAGTTTGATTCTAGCCTGGGCTACATACTAAGACTCAATTTCCAAAACATGAATTAAGAGCTGAGCAGATGGGTCAGAAGTTAAGAGTGTTTGCTATGCAAGTGTGAGGACCCAAGTTCAAATCAACAGAACCATGTCAAAAGCTGGGTGTGGCTGGGCGGCGGTTGGGGGGGCGGGGGCGGCGGGGGCAGCGGCATAGGCCTTTGATCCTAGCACTTGGGAGGGAGAGCCAGGCAGATCTCTGTGAGTTCAAGGCCAGCCTGGTCTACAGAGCGAGATCCAGGACAGGCTCCAAAGCTTACACAGAGAAACCCTGTCTTGGGGAGAGAGAGAGAGAGAGAGAGA
>CABHPP010144958.1:1980-48253 GCA_902168425.1 Peromyscus attwateri
CAAACAAACAAAAAACTCCATTGCTGCTAGGGTAACCACAAACAAACAAACAAACAGACAGACAGACAAAGATCTTAGAAAGTATGTGAGTAGACACCAGCACACAGCATTTCTACTTCTCTTCTGTGGAGAATTCCTAAGGTGGGGAGGGGCTGGAGAGCACTTAAGATCCCCAGTGTGGAGCTAGAGTGCTGTGTGAGAAACTCCCAAATCTCTAATGTCTCACAGAGTAGATGATGTGAAAATAAATCAGCCAGGAAGATGTTCGGAGGAAAAAAGGAGGCACTAGCTGGCACTGGATCAATCAGGAGTTAATTTCATCCAAACAGTAAAGCCTGGCTATCCAGCTACGCGTACTGAAAGTGCCACGAAACAGCACGCTTCCTAAATGGCACAGCCAAGGCTAGGAACTGTGGGACTCTGAAATGCCATTTTCTATAACTACAGTCCCCAGAGCAGTGAAAGTAATTAGGAGCAGAGTTGTTTTATTTTGGTTTTCCTTATTGTGCTATTTTAAAAATGTAAAAACAACATAGAATGAAGATGAAGTTAGTAACACAATATTTTTATTATGAGAAATACATTTTGAAAGTGTTATTATGCTGTTACCGGGTAAACTGTGTAAGGAAGGGTACATTATCTCAGTGTTCAATATTCTTACTACCTAAGTAGAAAGGCCTTTGTCTTAGTTAAGGTTTCTATTGCTGTGAAGAGACACCAGGACCACGGCAACTCTTATAGAGGAAAACATTAAATCGTGGTGGCTCTTTCATAGTTCAGAGGTTTAGTTCATTATCATCGTGGTGGGAAGCAATGCAGCGTGCAGGTAGACAGGATATTAGAGAAAGACCCGAGAGTTCTTCTTACATCTTGACCCACAGGCAACAGGAAGTGGTCTGACACACTCAGAGGTATCTTGAGCACAGGAGACCACAAAGCCCGTCCCCACAGTGACACACTTCCTCCAACAAGGCCACACCTCCTAATAGTGCCATTCCCTTTGGGGGGGGGGCATTTTCTTTCAAACCACCACAGCCTTAGAACACAGACATCTGCTCTCCCTTGATCTTGAGATACTCTTTTTCATACAACAAGCATCTAAGTTTCATTCTAACTGCCCCAGCTTCAAATAACACTTCTTGAGCATCCATTCTATCCTGTTCCATTACTCTTTTCTTCTCATTTTGTTCTACTTTATAAAATGACTGCCACTAACTCATCACTTAGAGAAGTAACACATTAAGAACCCCCCCCCCCCCCCCCCCGCCACTTATGTAAGAAAAGAATGCAGAGAAACTGCTCTAAAGAGTATCTAAAGCTCTATCACAGGCTGCACTCTCTGCCCTTGCTCAGGTATCTGGGCAGACCACATCTGGCTCACAGCTATGACGTCACTTCTGCATCATCAGCAAGGAGACCACCTATGGGCAAGGACCAGTTCTTTTCTCTGCTTCCTAAGACACAGCCTGGACTAAGTTAGACACTTGCTCTGCATGGGAAGAAAAGATGCTGTGGTTACGAAAAGCAACGTCACATCTCTTCGTGGCTCTAAGGAAAGTGTGTCTACTTCAAAGTGTGTGCTGAGGTCCTTTATCAGAATGCTGCTGGGTGTGTCTACATTTCTTCTTCTGCTTTAACATATCTAGACATGCTTCTCTGAACAAGGGCTTGGAAGTGGCAACCCACCAGTTGTCTTGCTTACTGTCAAGGGCATGGGGACTGTGATCAATGGCATGTTTTACTGGATGGGTTGGCAATTGTCCTTGGCTCACTGATGAACATCTGATGGAGTTTAGGCTAGTGGTTCCCTCCAGGCTACTTGGCTTAACACAGTAATCTCAGATAAAAAAAAAACCCTGCTCCACCTCTGGAGCCTCAGCCTTACAACCAATACGTTATTATATTGCTGTCTAGTAATTAAGAGCTGATAGATGGATAAGGACTAGTTTAACCCGGAAATTCCTCATATGCAGTATGATTTATGATGTTGGAAATAGGCAACAGCGCAGTTTAGGAAAATCTTATCAGTGTTGCAGTTCATGGACGTCTTTCCTAGGGGTTGACACCAAAGGGCTCAACAAAATTTTTTACTGTTTTTCGGACCGACTTTACCAACCTCAATCAAGAGATCTGAAATTCTGTAAAACACATGCTCTTTCCTGAACTTCAATTTCCTTCAGTAGTTTTATAGGTCCCCGAGGCCAGGGAGAGCAGAAACAGATGGTGCTGGGTGTGGGGGCACTTTACAGTGTGTGTCTGCAAAGCCATAATAAATTTAAAAGTTTTTCTTTTTTCTTTTCTTTCTTTCTTTTCTCTTTTGTAGCCTAGCTTTTGGTATTAATCCCTACGTGAAATGACCCTTGATAGAGTTTGATATAGCTACTTTCCTATTTTTTCTTTTTTTAAATCTGGATTACTAATCATTTTGACTAAAACATTTTCTTCTGGAAATTCCAAAAAATACCCAGTGCCGTCATCTAGACAAGTCTGAAAAGCAGGCTGGTCTTTGTTTATATGACACAGAGCTTTCCCCAGGGCCCACCTTACCCCATAAACTGTTGTCCTGGTGTGAAAAAAAACACAAGTCAGGTCTGAAGAAAAAAAGTCACCCTCTTAAATCACAACCATATTTGTGAGAGGCGAGGAAACCGGTCACATATTTAAAGTTGCAGCCAAGCTTGCTGCTCTGTTTTCTCTTTATTTTTAAATATTTCCCTCCAATTGTCTAACTTCATAGAATCCACTTTCTCCCACTAATAGCATCATTCTTTTTAAAAATAGTATTTTAGCAATTGTGGGCACTGAGTTCCTAGTTAACCATTATCATTTGGTCATCATTGTGGGCAGGGATGCAAATGACTGTGTTGGAGACACAGTGTAAAACTCTGAAGGGATGTTTTCACATGGGAACACCCTACCCACCAACTAGGACCCACCAATGAAGGGTCAGCGAAGGACGAGCATTGCTCTGATGTACGGCTGATTCTTCTGCAAGGCCACAGGAAAAGAAGCTATGGGTCTGCGTAAAACAACCCTCCAAACAGTGGCAAAGGGAGCTGAGGACAGCTGGTGATCGAAACGCTCCATGCAGACACCGCTGGCCACTTCACCAAGCACACAGAAATAAACAAAAATGCGTTGATCTATGACACTGGTACTAAGTGAAGGTTAAGCTTCTACAGTTGATAAGGCTAGGAGAAAAGCTGGGTGAAGAAATGTGAACGAAACAGATATTTGAGGGTATGGTGGCTATGGGGACAGGAAGAGGCTGGATTCCAAGTGCAGCTCAGATGTTCAGAACCTCGAGGAGACGACTGGACCCCTCTGACTGTGAAGTGTATGCCAGGCCCCTTTCAAACTGTTGCTGTGGCTCCTCAGTGAGTGAACATCAATAAGGGTTTCTAAGAGTGTCTCAGTCAGTCTGTGGGGCCCCAGTAGATCAGTGACAAGCATGCATTTTCTTACCATATGCCATGACATTTCAGTTTTTTTCCTTTCAAAAACCAAGATGGATGTTATTAACAGCTAATTTTGTTGTTAAAAATAGGTCAAAGGCTAGAATATGAAGGTAGGATTTCTTGTGTGCGTGCGTGCGTGCGTGCGTGTGTGTGTGTGTGTGTGTGTGTATGTGTGTATTTATGTGTATGTGCCTATGTGTATATATGTGAGAGAGCGGAGGATAGCCTCCAGTGTTATTCTTTGGGTATTGTCCACCTTGATTCTTTGAGACAGGATCTCTCTTTGGCCTGGAGCTCATTTAAGTAAGTTAGGCTGACTGGCCAATGAGCCCCAGTGATCTGCGTGGTTTTTTTTTTTTTTTTTTTTTTTTTTCTTTTTTCTTTTTCCATTTCCAGTGCTGGGTTTACAAGCATAGGATTACATTACACCATTGGCCTTTAAAAGACCAACCAACCAATCAACCAACCAACCAAGCAAAAATCCGTGGGTCCTGGGAGTGAACTCAGGTGCTTACGTGCATCTGGCAAGTCCTTTCTGGCTGAACCATCTCCCTTGGCACGGTGAACGTGAAGGGAGGGATTCTACAGATGAGCTGAAGAGAGGGGGTGCTGAAACTGCGTGGTTAGAACTCTGGGCCCTTTTAAAGAGATCGGAACAGTTTCATACTTGGTTGACTAAGGAAGCTGATGAGGGTTCTAGGCAAGCCGTGAAGTAACGGGACAAACGAATGCAGGAAGAAGGCTACACGATGAAAAGCAAGAGCTGCTATGGGCACCAAAGAGAGGATACAGAATTCCGCAGCACCTCAGAAGAAACCAGTGGGATTTGACGCGAAAGATCTGGGATTGCATTTTCTGGGTCACTAGCTAGTTGTTGGCTATTTCTCGGCTTACGACAACATGGATCTAACTAACACAAGTCGTGCCTCCCAGGAAACGAGCTGCCTGGAGAACACTCTGGGTGCATAATAAGTATTGGCGCTCTTTCCTCTCACTCTCAGTGAGCAAGGGGTTTCCCTTCCACGGGCTGTGAAAAACAGCTATGTCTTCTGATGGGGCTGTAAAGAAGAACCAAAAACACAGGTGGAGAGGAGATGACTACAAAATCCAGAACCACATGTGAGTGCCTACCGGGCTGCATTTGGAAGCATGGACCTGTATCTGTAAGTCACCTGACTTATACAACTCACACCCTGAGACCTGTGAGCTGGAGCAAGAATCTGAGCCCTTTCAACTTGTTCCACTTGAGAGGCCATAGAAGCCATGGTGTGTGTGTGTGTGTGTGCGCGCGCGCGCGCGCGCGCGTGTGTGTGTGCTAGAAGGCATCATGGAGGTGTGGGATGGATAAGTTGCTGAATTGGTCACCACCACCAGCATCCTGCTCTGTCCACCTCAAATGGAAAGAGAGTTATCTGAGCTGAAATCTACCTCTCTGCGACTTCTACCCTACTGTTTTTCTTCCGTTTGCAGTACACACAGCAGAAGTTTAAATTAGCGTTCATTTAATGTTGACCACAGGGCCCTGGGACAACCCTGCCCCGTATAAGTGGATGAAACACAGAAACAAAGATGGCGGCAGCGTTTGGACTCATTGCTGTGACCCTGTAAATGAGCCTTTGCGGCATCAGTGCCTGGGCAAAGCAGCACTGTAGGACACCAGACAACAGGTTCCCTCTCCTATGAAAATCCATGAGACACCCACCAGGAAGGAGCATCCTTGCAGACTCACAGTGTCCTACCCAAGCATCTAGGGCCAGAGATGCAGCATTGCTGCAAGCCTGCTCTTTGCCACTTCCTACGGGAGGTCAGATTGAACTCCTCAGTTAATCCATCTTTAAATCGGCTACTAAAACAAGTTGTGATGGGAAGCAGGGAGTCAATGTCTAACGTGCTCTTATTTTATTGACAGCAAACAGTAGAATCAGCCTTGAAGCTCCCTTTCCCCATCAATATTCCACCTACCTGCAAATCCCACCACTTAGAGCTTCAAGCTCTCCGTACCTCACCTCTTCTCTGTACTGCTGCCCTCCTGGTCCAAGAGACTACTATTGCTCATGTGGTTCCCTGCAATAACCCCATGTAGGTTCATGATAGAGCCCTGTGCAAAGTTCCAGTCAGACCAGGAGACCTGCAGACTCCTCCGATGGTTTTTTTCCATCTGACCATGAACAAAAGCCCCAGGGTTCTGTGGGAAACCTGGCACATGGTACCCTTGCCTCCTGCACTTCTCTCTACCCATGTACATTTCACTTATTTATCTATTGTCTAGTCTCCTCGTACTGGAGAAGGCAGCTGCAGGAGGGCCTGGATTCTGTCCTTCCTGAATCCAGTGCCTAGAACAGTGGCTGACACAGAGGAATCTCAGCAGATGTTGGTCAGACCAACCGCCTATGCACACAGTCCCCGGAGAAGTACCTGAGGGGAAATTCGTGTTCAACAGCACTTGGCTACCTTTGGGAGTAGCTCTTCTTTTCAGCCAGTGTCCCTTTAAGGCCACAGAGTGCCTCGGCTTCCAAAGCCTGCCCATACCATTTTCTGTTCTGTCACCTTGGAGACTACTTACATTCAACTTTTCGTCAACAAAACCACACTCACTGTGGTGGTTCGAAGGAAAATGGCCCCCCAAGGGAATGGCACTAATAGGAGGTGTGGCTTTGTTGGAGGAAGTGTGTCAGTGGGCTTTGAGGTCTCATATATGCTCAAGCCATGCCCAGTAAGACAGAGCACTTCCTGTTGCCTGTTCAACTACTTCTCCAGCACCATGTCTGCCTGTACGGTGGCGCCATGCCCTGCCATGATGATGGACTAAACCTCTAAAACTGTATGCTACCCAAATAAATGTTTCCCATGTTCATGTTGTCTCTTCATGGCAACAGAAACCCTAACTAAGACACCTACATACAAAATTGAGTCTTGGAAGGAAGTACTGTTGAGACAGGGAAGGACAGGATGGTAGGGCATGTAGAGTCTCTGTATCAGACACCCATGACCTTGTTATTGGTGGTGACAGGAAGTTAACACACACTGTGTCAGGTGAACTATCAATACATTCTGGGTATTGCTCTGGGTGGTGTTTTACTATGTGTGTTATTATATAGCACACGTCAAGCCAGTGTTGACTACCTACAATAGTGTACCACCCTTTACATGCTGCCATGATTTTGTTATAAATGTTAGATGAATAAAAATACTGTAAGATGACCAGCCAATTTTGCACAGCTTTATAATAGATAGAAAACATTGGCACAAGCATGAAAACGTCATCTATCTATCTATATATGTATATATATGTATATATGTATATATAGTCTGTAGTCTTGATCGAAATACAGAATTTTAGGATTTGTAAAATTTTACACACAAGAGAAATCACTTCTCTCTGAAGTGATTTGGGGTTTAATAGAACCAGTGACTGTGCTTATCAGGAAATGTTACAAACAGGGGTTCCTGTTACCCTGCTGCTCAAGAAACAGAAGCACACCACCTATGTTTGACAACACGACCGACATTTCTGTCAAACCCTTAGCTGGAGAGGAGGTTCATTTGAACACACAGACACTCATGTACACACACATCAAAATCTGTGCCGAGCACCAAAGTGCAGCAGAAGGTTGAAGGATCGAGCTTTTCCTTTGGATAGGCGAAGCCGACATGTTTTGGACAAGCTAGTACAGCCTGCAGCTGAACTAATTCAGTCCTTCTATTCTCAACGAAGCTGCAGCTATGTAAATACTTGACTCAAAGTTGTGGTAGTCATGAAGTAGGAAGAAACAGAACTCCCATTAGCAGTTCCCACCATGCACGAAGGAAACAAAAACATGATGGAGTACTGACATTCATTTCACTTTGAATTAAACACAGCTCTGCCGTGCATCTCAAGAGACAATATTAAGTTCTGTGTTTGGGTAATACCAGGAATTCTACAGGCAGGGGCAGAATTATATTTGGTTGGCTCCTAGCCAACCATACTTTACACTTGTCCTAGAAGTAGGTGGTCAGAAACTCAGTTCTTGTCATCAGACCCGCTAGCCCGAGTTACTTAAATGATCGGGGTCTCAAAATCTTCTGTGGTACTTATTTTGAAGATAAAATAAACACGGAGAAATAAGGTAAATGAAGTGGACTTAATGTGCAGTGAAAGAGGTTCCGTTAGAATTGACCTTGGGGAAAAGCAGGCTCAGGCAGACATCGCAGTACAGGGATACAGCAGAACTGGGTTTCCCACACGGCACGACCAGAGATTGGAGACACATGTTGTCACATGCACGGAACATTTTGCTCCTCAGGAAAAAAGACTTAGAAACCAAGGCAATGAGGAGGTACATTTACAGCTTTCTCTCTGCTCTCCTTAAAACACATTCTGCAAATTTTCTAGGCCTCACAGTGTGTATGTTTCAAAAGATGCCTTCACGTGTGACGGAGAGACGAGAGGGCTTGTCAACGCATCTGGTCTTCCTGTAAGAGTATATAATGCCTCTCTCTAATAAATTTAACCACATTTTTTTTTTGAAAAAGTGTCTGTGTTCTGTTAATTTATAAAAAGCAGGGTGCTGTCAGATCAAATTTCATGAAAATGATCTATAAACCAGACTGTCAAAAGTGAAGGGTACTCAAGCAGACTTACGGGCAGGGAAAACATGCAAGCCACTGGAGAGGCTTCCTGTGACTGTGGCCAAACAACAGCCCGCAACAGGGCTCACATTACCTTGATTTGCAAGTTACTGTGAGGTCACAGGAAATCCCGAAATGTTTTCCACATTTTCTTTTATACATTTTATGTCAAATTTCCTGCAATTGAAATCATAAACCCTCCTACTGCTGGACCCTCTTTTGACACTCCCCTATGAACACCTAATAACTCAATTCTTCCCAGTGTAACAAGAAACTGAAAGACAGAACTGAAAGTGGAGTATGATAAGGCTGAGATGTCACGTGCCTCAATTCCTTCAAAACGAGAGTCCAACTCATGTCATTAAGACAACTTGAAAAGTGCATGTAATCTAGGGATGGCTGACTTCTTTTTGGAATAAGAGACAACAGAAGAAATGACAGATTGTCCCAAAGAAGGTGCCGTATCACTTCCCTAAGCCTCTTATCCTAAACGCGCTTGTGGATTTATGGTCTAATTCTTAAAATGGCATCTTCTAGATGATATGGGTATTCATGACAAGACTCAAGTTCCCTACAACCATATTTTATCGTTCCAGTTATGTTTATGAAAGGCTAAGTCAGATTTAAGTTAAATGCTGAAGTTTAAAATACCGGTTGGAGATTTATCTCTCCCACCTGTGGCATTTGAGGGTGGTCAAAGGCAGCTGAATAGAGACCCACGGAATGGAAAGTCGTACTGAGGAGGATGAAGGCTCATTAATGGATACCCGTTTCTAAGGTTCTGCTGGGTCATGAGTCATTAGCATACATTACCTCTCCAGACATATCAGGAGCCATGGGAATGGCAGGCCACAGAGATGAGTAGATTCCAAAGAACACCACCCAGAGCGCGATGCTGCCCCAGATGGCAATGTGGCTGAACTGTGAGGAAGGAAAGCTGTGTCAAGACACTCCCAACCAGTCAAGCCACGAACGTTACTCAAACAGTCACAGGTTCTCTCCTAGTCTGTACTGAATTCAGAAAACCCCCACTTCCTGGAACTGTGCTATAACTGTATGCACTCATTCTGTAATCTCCTTCACTGTTTTCTATTCTGACAGTTTTTATCCATGGCTATCTTCCACTCTCCATCTTTGCTCTACACATTCTTTCTCAAAGATGTTAGACATACGAGAGAGAATTATATAGAGGTCACAGGGCGTCAGATCCAAATTTCTCCTTCCAATTTCACCCTTGAGCATCCAAATATGTTTGTTTTCTTTAGTGAGTCTCTTTATCTGGAAGTAGACAGCTTGCAACACTAATGTGTGGAAAGTGGAATGTGTTTCATACAGACTGGGCATGTGTAAGTTTCTGAGGACAGATCTCTCACTGTTGTGGGATAATACTTTTGTACACTCTGAAGATGTGTCTTTGCCAAGGTGCCCTCCGTTTGGTTTAATAAAGAGTGGAATGGCCGTCAACAGCTAGGCAGGAGAGGATAGGTGGAATTTCCAGGGAGAAGGAGGCTGAGGAGGAGGAATGTAGGTAGGATTCCTACATTCCTACATTCCTACAGCGGACTCGGAACAAGTAGAAAGTGTCATACTGAGGAGAGGTAACCGAGCCATGTGTTAGAATGTAGATTTAAAAAATATGGGTTAATTAAGTTATAAGAGGTAATTGTAAATAAGCCTAAGTTAAAGGCCAAGCTTTCATAATTAATAATAAGTCTCTGTTTCCTTATTTGGGGGCTGGCGATTCAAAGTTACTCTGGTAAAAAAGCTTGCTACATCTCACTGGTTTCATCGTTCTTCAGAATTATTACCTAACAGGTTTGCTATGGAACACCAGTCCTGTGACATCACTAAACCCGAAAGTCTCCATCTTTGGGAGGTGGTCACAGTGTGCAATACTGAGTTCAAGGCTTGAGAGGCCTCAGTCATAAACTCATTTAACTCAGTGTTTTCAACCCATAATCCCCAGTTCTCCTCCTCCCACACCCAAGGTTCCCCAGTCACTAACTGCAGGCTTTGTAATAAAGAGGCCTGCGATTAGAGACTTCCTTACCCACGTCCAATAGGAGGTTTCCAGTCCCGCTTTCAAACACACAGTGATCACTACAAACTAAAAGCAGAAAGGGAAAGTGTTACTTTGTCTCATAATATGGTGTCATAGGTATCATGATCTATCAAGTGACAGAGAGACCTTCCAAAGAACAAACAGGTCTGAATTAGACCAGCTGTGTGCTCATCAAACTCATGGAGCAGGTGAATGGCACTCACTAGGACACCGTAACAGCGGCCATCGGCATGGCTCCTGCTGCCCTCTCCTGCCTCTGCTCACACCCACAGCCTCAGGGTCCCTCAAGGAGGGCTCCCGAGGGCCTCGGTATCTGTACTCTATACAATTCATGAATAGCACGTGCTTAAAGTTAATTTGGAATTTCAAGCTTCCTTTAACGGAATCTTTTTCACCAAAAGCTCTCTTCTTGGATTTTAAAGATAAAGTATAGAAGTAAAACAACTACATGTTTAGGAATCTAAGTCTTTGCTCTGGAACTTTATGTGTGTATAATTATGGAAATGTAGAAGATGAGAGTCAGAGCCACTTCTTGAAAACACACACCATTTGTGGTGATTAAATGGGTGTCCTGGCTGGTGTTAGGTCAACTTGACACAAGCTGAAGTCATCTGAGAGGAGGGAGCCTCAATTGACAAAATGTCTCCATAAAATCAGGTTGTAGGGAGAAGCCTGTAGGGCATTTTCTTAATAAGTGATTGATGTGGAAAGGCTCAGTCTGTTGTGGGTGGGACTACCCCTGGGCTGGTGGTCCTGGGTTCTATAAGAAAGCAGGCTGAGCAAGCCTTGGGGAGCAAGTCAGTAAGCAGCACTCTTCCATGGCCTCTGCATCAGCTCTTACCTCCAGGCTCCTGCCCTGTTTGAGTTCCTGCCCTGACTTCGATGAACAGTGATATACACGAGTAAGTGAAATAAACCCTCTCTTCCCCAAGTTGCTTTAGGTCATGGTGTTTCATCACAGCAGTAGAAACCCTGATTAAGACAATGGGTAATTCTGAAATGAGGAAACAAAAGCTATCTTGACTACTCTGTGTAAGACAAAGTGCTAAACGGTCTTATTAATTAAAAAAAACAAAAACAAAAAACAAAAACCCAGAGCCAGATGTTGGGGTTAAAAACAAGAGCTCAGAAAAGCAGAAAGAAGCCAGCCACGTTCTGACCACTTGGAGATCCTCAGCCAAAAAGACCTACTTCCCATATACCCACGCCTATATGCCTTTCTGTTCTGCTAACTCATTTCCTCTTTCCGCCTAGCTACATCACTTCCTCTTTCCGCCTAGCTACATCACTTCCTCTTCCTGCCCAGCTCTGTCACTTCCTGTCTGTCTGTACAGACCTCCAGAACTTTATGGTTAGTGCTGGGATTAAAGGTGTGTACCACCAAGCCTGGCTGTGTTCCCAGTGTGGCCTTGAACTCACAGAGATCCAGACTGGAGCCCTGCCTCCCAAGTGATGGGATTAAAGGCGTGTGCTACCATTACCTGATCTCTATGTTTACGATAGTGGCTGGCTTTTTCCTCTGATCCTCTGATAAACTTAATTCGGGCACACAGATAAAATATCACCACAGCTCTGGGTCTCCCATACGAACACTGCAGTGGTTCGACACACCCGCCTTGGCTTCAGATTACAAGCCGCTTTGGTTAATGAATGGGATAAGATCACTGCTCAGTATGTTCAGCTCCTTCGTCCTGAAACTGGAGCTGTTAAGGCGTACCTCCTGTAGGGCTAATCTTGATCGTCAACATGAGTGGACTGAGAAGCACATGGGAGACTAGCAGTCCACACTGGGGTTGTCTGTGAGGGCATTTCCAGAAAGCACTGTCTAAAGGAACATTCACTCTGGAAGTGGGAAGTGCCATCCTGTAAGGTGAGGGCCCCGATGGAGAAAAGGGCGGAAAGGGAGGAAGCCTGTCAGTGCATGCTCTCTCTCTCTCTCTCTCTCTCTCTCTCTCTCTGACTGCTTTGTGGCTGTCACTGTGTGAGCGTCTCCATTCTACCATAACCCCCTGTTCTGGTTTTCTGTGGCAGTCATCTGAGAGTCCTGGCCTCTCCAACATCCGGGGTTTTTGACTGAAACTGAAGCTATACTTTCACCAATGGCCTTTCTCCGTGCTCCGCCTCAGTTTCTCCCCATGACCCCTTCAATCCTGGGGTTTCCACTGTAACTGAGGCTGTGTTTTGAACACTGGCTTCTGCTGGCCTCTCATCAGGGAGACTCTAGTCCTCTTACACAAGGCCAAGCCTGGGCTGCTCTGCATGACCCGTCAGGCCTTCAAAACCAGAACCACATGGGAGACCCTCACATGCTATTTGTGGAGTTTTCCAGCCAGTTGATGTGCAGCACTGGTCCCACACTGTGCACTGGCCTTGAAGAAACACTTCCCGAAAGATTTCACCCCAAGGATGTTGGTGTCTTATTAAGCACTGTGGCAGTTTTCCAGCCCCTGCTGACCAGTATCAATCTTTGGATTGTCTTAGCAAAGCAAAGATTTTGCTTCTGTGGTGCTGGTCCTCTTGCTAATCACAGCTGATTCTTCAGCTTCAGCTGACCAGAAACTGCAGCTCTGAAATTCAAAATATGATACTAGTGCCCCCAAGAGTCTTTGAGGGACTCTCAAACTTCTCTCTGTAACTTCCTAAGTCAGGCTTCAGTGTCTGTCATTTTCTCTTTCAAGCTCTCACAGAGTAGCCCATTAAGCTCTGAGCACTCAAGGCCATTTCCAGCCTGAGGCTTTACAATGCTCCCCACAACCAACATGGTAAGGCCTGTGAGAGCAAGACCCCACTTCTGGTACCAATTTCCACTCTAATTTGTTTCTGTTGCTGTGATAAACAGCCCAACAAACAACAACCTGGGGAGGGAAGGGTTTATTTCATCTTCCAGGTTACAGTCTATCATGGAGTGAACTCAGGTCAAGAACCTGTAGGTAGGAACTGAAGCAGAGACCAGAGAGACTTCTCTTAGGCTCACATTCAGCTACCTGTCTTATGCAGCCCAAGCCCATATGTCCAGAGATGGCACCACCCACATCAATTAGCATTCAAGAGAATGCCCTACAGCATGTCCACGGATCAATTTGATGGAGGCAATTCATTCCCCACTTGAGATTTCCTCTTCCCAAGTGTGTTGACAACTGAGATCAGTCATCCATTTTCCCACCATGATGGATTGACACCTTCAACACTGTGAGCAAATAAACTTTTTCTCTTCAGTTATTTTGTGCAGATATTTGTCTGCAGTGATGAAAAACCAAGGAGCACATCTTCCTCACAAGGTTGTTTTTGATTAAAACATGGAATGTGGAACCAGCACTCATATCATTATGATCTATTTATAACTACATGTAAAAAACTGAAACCTTGTGAGTCAAGGAAACTCTGGGCCTTAGGATTAATTCATATCACTGAAAATGTATTTTCTGCCTAATCCTGGTGATTACCAATGCCCATAGTGTCCACTCCTGCTTTCAGGTTTTGGGGACAGTACATGCTTCGACATTTTTCAGCAGGGTTGAAAAGTTAAGGTCTAGGGTTACAGCTGCATTTTCTCATCAGGATAACTGGTGGTAAATCATGATTAATATCTGCAGACATCAAACTCATATTAGTGAATATTAGTTAGCTTAAGGTACATAAAATTTTCAGTAAGTGATAAAATGAAAGAAAAGCACTCTCTTGAGACCTGAGACTTTAGAGTGTCCGCAAGAGACAGCCATAATATAAACTGTGGGTTTTTTCCCACCTACCTGGTTAAGTATATATACAATCTTCTCAAATATGGTTGTGCTTTTCTTTTACCCCTTCAATGGGAAGACACCAGGAAAGAAATCCAAGATTTTCCCAAACCTCAACCCCTCTGGCTACCTGAGTATCACTTCTGTTGCTGTGATAAAACACCCCGAAAGAAAGCCATATAGAGTCATTTGATTTGACCTGGCTTCCGGTTCCAGGTTCCAGTCATCATTACAGGGAAATCAAGGCAGGACCTTCACGCATCATATCCACAGTCAAGCAGAGAGATAGAATTAATGCACACCTCTGTGTGTGCTTGCTTAGTACTCGGCTAGAATTCTTTACTTTTATATAATGCAAAGCCCAATCCATGAAATGGTGCTACTCATATTCAATAGAGGGTCTTCCCGCCTCATAGGCCAACTGGATCTAGACAATTCCCCATGAAGACTCTCTTCTAAATTGTGTAGAGTTGAGAGTTCAAACAAGTCAGCACACACATGAACTTAACTTCTCATCATCCAGTTATTCCAACACTTGAGATATATATATTTTAGTGTTCCGTGCTGGGGCCTGAAATGCATTCTTCTCTGAGCCATACTCTCCGGCTCAAAATGACATTTGAGTACATAATCACAGAGTTAGCCACACCAGTGGCTGGTTGGCCACACTTTCTCCATACAGAGGCTGAAGAGTGAGGAGTGAGTGAGGCACATAAGGGATAGAGAGAGGGCTGGATACAGAATGCAGAACTCAGGTTGGAATGCCTGTGTAATGGATTCAACTGTGTGACCATGGGCATTGGCATTCCAGAGACCTCTTGAGTTTTAGTAGAAAAAACGGCCTGAGTGCTTCCTGGCATCTTAGAGGCAGTGGGAAGAACTTGGTGGATCTTTGGCAGCTGTGGGGAAAAAATGTTACAGAAGCCTGTGGATCACTCTCATTAAAAACATATGAAATGTGTTTGAATATTTGCTTGCATGTATGTATGTGCACCACTTGTGTGCCTGGTGTCTGCCAAGGCCAGAAGGGAGTCTAAAACCCCCAGAACTGGAGTTACAGATGGCTGTGAGTGGGTGTGGGAACTGAACCCAAGTCCTCAGAAGCAGCCAGTGCTCTTAACCATTGAGCCATTTCTCCAGCCTCAGTTTACTCTGTTAGTTAGCATGAGCCTCTAAAGAAATCATTGGTTACACACCCATGAATATTTTGATGACACTTGGTAACATTTAGGAAGCCAAATATATATACTATACTATATTATACTCTACTCTACTCTACTGTACTGTACTGTACTATACTATTCTATACTATACCATACTATTCTATACTGTACTGTACTATACTATTCTATACTATACTATACTATTCTATTCTATACTATACTATTCTATTCTATACTATTCTATTCTATACTATACTATACTATACTATATATTAGCGATGGCAGTGAGATAAATTTGAGGAGAAAGTTAAAAATGAAGAAAGAACGGGGGAACAGCTAGTAAGAGTAAAGAGAGAATACTGAAAATCAAAGAAACAGAAATCTTTTAAAGCCAGTGAATCCAAATCACACTTGCAAGAGCAGGTATGGTGGTACACGCGCCTGACAATCATTCTTGGCACTTGGGAGGCTGAGGTAGGACGACTTTGAGTTAAAGGCCAGCCTGGGCTACACAGTGAAGTCCTATCTCAAAACAAAGCAAACAACAACAAAAACCAAATATACAAAAGAAACCCAACAAAACCTTATGTAGGAAGCTCTTAACACTCCAAATGCCTTATTTCACTTTTAAAGGAAACTGTAAGTGACCCTGAAGCCCACCCCGCACACATTTAAGTCTGAAAGGAAAGGGGCAAAGGTAAGAGGCAGTGGTTTAGACAAAAATACGCAAAGGGGCTGAACTCACAGTATAAACGAAGTTTCCCAGAAGCAGGTAATCTGAGGTTTTCCCATTTCCAAATACCGTGCCTGCAAGAAAAGAAGAGAGGCTTGTGAGGAAGAAAACGAAGGAAGGTCCAAAAACAAGAAAGCAAGTTCGTCATTTTGAATACAGGAAGAACCTAGAGGCGCTCGGTGGGGTCAGAAATGAAGTGTATCTTTGAGACCAGGCTGCTATTCCTCACAAAGTTGCTACAGATGGGCCACAAATTAAATACCAAACAAGAAATCTGACTTGCTAACCAATTCTTAGACTCTACAACATGAATATAAATAAATACACAAAAATGTTGAACTCTTAATCATTTGGAAAGCTTAAAGTTCTGGGCATGGCCAGGATGTGATGTCTCAGTGCAGAGACAGAAGGTTGGCAGAGTCACGGGACCCTTCTCAATAAAGCTATTAACATGGAACCAAGAGGGATCCGTGAAAAACCATGCTTGGACACAGGGAGCACCAACTTGATCCCATGCACACGATGCTTTGAGGCTGGACTTCTGGGCATATTTAAAGTCCTTTGTTATTCTATGAGTGAGTAACAAAAAAATAACTGTAGATGAAGGAATAGCAACTAACCAAGAGATGCTATTACTGGTTGAAAATATTGATACTCGATTCCCGGGGAACTCCGCTCCATCATGAAAGGCAGCATGAGGCTCCTCACTCTGTATGGTTTTCAGGTTCACACAAGTTACATGTGCTGTCTGGGGCGAGGCAAAGACACTCGGCTTGGCTCTGTTAAATTATTGGCTTTCATTCTTGGTCTTTGGATTCACTCAGAAATGATTGCATATCACCAGGAGCTTCTGCATACATGCTTTATAGCGATCAGTACTTACCAAATTAGAAATTAAAACAGAACATTAAAAAAAATCTGTATTTTATCTAAAAATAACAGTAATAAACCCAGTACAAAGTCATATAAACACATTTTATGAAAAATAGCTATTTTCCTAAACAAAAATGAGTGAGAAAATTGGCATTATTTTACATTAATCTCCTTAATGTCCAGAATTTAACAGAATGCAGCTGGGTTCTCACATGTTGCTTTGGTTACAATATTTCAGAGAAATATGGATTTGTAGAGATATACATGGAGTTATGATGGGTGTATCTGTGTTTATTTTGGTAATCTTTTCTAATAATTCTTTTATACTACATCAAAACTCAACAAGCTGCCCCCCCCCCCCACCCCCAGGAGGTAGAGGTCTGTTATTTGTTTTTTAAAGGTTAGTTGCCAGCATGGAATCTGAAACTCCACTAGTGAACTCTGTGTGCTTGGTTACATTAAAATCCACAGATCCTGTGGCATCATGCAAGACTGTAATCCTGTGGAAGCCAGTGGCTCAACTCATTAAGAGAACCACCTTTCCCACAATGCAAGTCACTGAGCTCTGGGACAATACCAGACGTGTTTTTACACCTGCCCAGTCTGTCTCTCTGAACTTTATCTCGACACACCAATGTTCAAGGGTTAATCAGAGCAGTGGTCTACAGTGTCTTCAAGGGCAGCCTTAAGTGACACTGGGTATACAGCAGCAGAGAGTTCGAGGACACACACTACCTCACTGCCATTGTTTTTACCCAAGCACCAGGTGTCTTAACCCACAATGAGTGTATCATAACTAAAAAAGACAAAAACTGACTATTACAAAAATTGATAACCACTCAAAATTTTGAGCCCAAAGGCTTCCCAAAGCTCTTGAATTTTAAAAGAGATCTATAGACAACTCTTGGAACTGTTCCGCTAAGAATGATTATTACGTATATTTATATTGTATACTTTTATGGACTCTAGTTCCTGCATCCTTTCAAAGCAAACAAGTCTCCCAATCTCCTAGCACTCATCCAAAAGTGGGAAAAAGGCGAAACAATTACAGCGCCCCCATCATCAAACTGGGAACGCAAAGCCTGTGCTACCTATAACTCATTCTTTGAGGAAAAAGCCAAGGGCCCTCGAGACTTGTCTGGATTTGGTTACCCTAGGCAGCAGCTGCTGGGGATGGCTGGGCTGAAGCCGGCTGATGTGGACTGTTTCCCAGGAAAACACAGGGATCTGGCATGTCTAAAGTATACTGCATATGCTGTTTGGCTTGGCTTATTTTTGACATTAAATTTCCCTTTTCTAGTTTAGAATGTTGAAATAGTAGTTTCATGGATTGGCAATATCTTGCTTTTAATTCTTATGTTGATTTTTACATTTTGAAAATTAACTGTATTTGGTGAATTTCCTTAAGATCAGGATATCCTGAATTGTACCCTGGACTTCAGTATTTGATTGCTTCAAAAAGCAGAAACAACATAATGTACATCAGCTGATTACTGGGTAAAGAATGGTATATCTATACAGTGGAATATTATTTAACCAGAAAAGGGAATGAAGTACTGATCGATACTACAACCTGGAAAAGCAAAGCTTATGTACATAATTCCACTTAGATGACATGTTCACAATAGGCAAGTTCACAGAGATAGAAAAATTAGTAGTTTCGAAGGGCTATGAGGAGGCTACGAAGAATCTGGGAGTGACTGTTATAGACGCAGGATTTCTTTCTGGGGGTGCTAAAACATTATGGCATTATATGATGGTGACATTTGCATAGTTCAATGTAGATACTAAAAACCACTGAACGGTGTATTTTGAAATGCTAAATGCTTCAGTAACTTAATTATACCCCAATAATAAAACAAACTCTCTTCCATGATCTTGAAATTGAGAAGTGTTTACTGTTACAATTTCCTGAGTAATTAACAAAGGAGATTAAAACTTCGGCTTAGGCAGGAGTCCACCACCAAGTGTTTCTCTGGAACACTTACACATTCATGCTGTGAGCCACAGTAATCCAGCCACAGCTGACTGGGTACCCGTGGGAAGGCAGGCACTGTTCTGAGCACAGCAAGTACTCACTCCTCAGCATGCTGAGGCTTAGGGGAGAAAGACGATGCTGAAAGGCCCAAACATCACCAGGTTAGGCCAGCTGGGTGCAGACATAAGGATGACGAGGGGACTGGGCGCCGCAGGAGTGGCACAGGGGTGATCGGAGAGAGGAGCCTCTCTGTTCACAGCCTCTCTGGGGAAGAACACACAGGACTCCGGAGGTGGAGGATTTTGTTACAAGTATGATAAGCCTTGAGATACTTGGTTTGGTTTATGTTTTTTCAAGGTCATCCTGGAAACCCACGTTAAAGGGGCAAGAACAGCAAGTGTGGTGTTATGCTAACAACCACGAGTTCATAGACGGTGGGGATGAACGCCTGTACTTAGGAAGGACTCACAGCGACTTGAGCGGAGAATGAGCCAATGTTTATATTCTTGCAGCCTGGGAGCACAGTACTGAAGAGCCAGCACTTCCTTAGCACCCCAGGGAAGAGGTCTGCCCGGGGACTCCAAGCACCAGGCTAGGCTTGACAGACATCCTTCCTCCCTAGAGTGGCCACTTCATCATTTTTATGGACAGAGGAAGTACACCATGATCCTCTCTTTCAAAACTGATGGAATAAAATCACTCCCTTGAAACCAGCCGAGAAAAAAAAGTGCGCACTCCAAGACGAAGGGGGAGACACATTAAAAATGTCAGCTCAAGTTCACCTGAAAATGCCAGCCCAACTGATCAGGTTCAATTTAAAGTGCTCTATACAAGCCTCACAGTACAAGAAACAGATGACATAAGACATTAGCACTTACGATCTTCACAGCATGGTCTTGTAAAGGCGGCAGGGGAAGATAAAGTTTGCAAGTTTGGGAAGCATGAGGGGTAAAAAAGAAGGGCTTTGCATAGATTAAATCACTTGACTTCTAAAGGAATAATAAAAATCTCGACTGCGTGCACAACTTTTGGATGCACAGTATTTTCGCTGAAGGAAAACGCCACGGCAGGGAACGCCGCCATAACTTAGAACACACATCGACAATGAGTTACTTTGCCGAAAGGGTGAGACACCACCTCTTTGCATTCATACCCTTTCTACTTACCATACTGAAGGGCTTTGAGTGGGAACCAAAAGAGAATAACGGAGTGGAAGAGGCCATTCAGACAATGAACCCAGAAAACCTGAGGGAAAACAAGAATCCATGAGAACCATTTGCGATAAACTCGTGCTGTGACCTCTGCCCTTCCTTTTTATCTATGGGCTGGATGCACAAAACGTGTTTCTGCCGGGGCCACCACTGTGAATTAATAGAACTGACAGACACTCTCTGCCGTAGACGTTCATGGGTCATTTATTTATTTTTATGTTTCTCAAGATGTTTTTTCAGCTTCACTTGAAATTTTTTTTCCTACTTAAAAAAAAAAAAATTCCACTATCAAAAGTTTAAATTTCTGCCCAACAAAGGGAAAAAAAAATCTTATAACAAATGTAGATCCTGGAATTTCTTACACTGGGATTTTTTTTCATAACTCTAGAAGAATAGACCTTTAAAAGACTATGGGAAATCCACCCCCCCATCCCACTACTCTGTATTGCTTCGGTGGTACAAATATATAAAGCTGCTTTCTCTGTCTTGCATAGAGTATAAAAAAAAGCACAAAGTCTAACATTTAGATTATGTATTCATTAAAATAAAGTATTCTGACTATGTCTGAATTTATCAAAGGCTTTTACAATTGTTTAACATCTGTCAATACTAAGTCTCAGACAATCACCACAGCCACTTAACAGCCATTACTTTTTACGTCTTGTGTATTACGAACAGGAGAGCAGACATCATCGGGACTTGTAACAGAATGTGAGAGATTAAGTTATAGAAAACTGCTTAGACTCTTTATGAGCCCCTGAACAGCTGTAGCTTCATCATTTAAAATGGCTTCTTGCAAACAAAGCTTAATGTTAAATACAATTGGCGTGTATTAATAGTTCTAAGCTGTTCAAACAACAGAAATTAAGTTGCCTGCCTCCCAAAATTTTCCACTGTGATCTCAATCTCCTTTGTGAGTTCACCCAGCCATGCTGGATGGTATGATCCAATTTACGCTCCAATACTTTACACATTTGAACTTGTGTTACTCATTAACCTTTGCTGCTTCTCCTCACTTGGCCATTACCACACGTTTTTATTTGACAGAAAGCACAGGTGGGTGCAAGAAAAATTAGTTCTACTTTTCCATTCCCCCGACCGACACTTATTGTCACATGCTAATCCTTTAACCCCTGTCATGACCTCAGAACCTCCGACCCCTTTTACCATAACAAATGTAAGCCTCATCATTCAAGGGGACAATGCTTCCACACTTGGGACCCTCGGCAACCGCTGTGTAGACAACTATGCATTTTGTAACCATTTGTTCCTGAATTTTAAAACATTTAGGTGGAATGCAATCAAACAGTTTCGCTGAAATCGTTTGCTAGAAATCTATAATCCCTAGAGAAATAGATGGTAAGCTGAATATATAAGCTAAATACATACTCAAAGAGATATGGGACTTGCGTAGCTCAATTGAGTTGATCTGGAGTTTTCTAAATGACTGGGTTCTACAGACAATGACGTATATTTTTCAACGATACAAGATAGAAGGAAAAAGTTACTCTTATGTCAACACTGCATGCTACCTGTTTTCTTCTTTTCCTGACCATAAAACTATGCCCATAACTGTCCTGTGTGACAGGGCATGAGAGGATGTAGCTTTTCAGGAATGACTGGGTAATCCTGGGAGGATCGATACATGCTTTCATTCAAGAGGGGCACGGTCATGTTTGTGGCTGGAAGCTAACTTCTGAGACAGCACAAAGAGCCCAAACTATGGAAGGCAAGGACCTGTAACTGAGCTTGATAAAGCCCACTAGGTTTGCTGAGGATTATTGCCAATGTAGCAGCCTGCACTTGGCTCCCAGATGACTTTTTATAGTAAAACAGGAGCTCATGACCACCGCATACGCCTTGACTGTAGCTTTTCATCATTTGAAAATGTTCACCATAGATAATGAAAACCATGCCAGCAATGCGGGGAGAATTTGATACAAACTGTTCACAATAAATAAATAACCTAAAAAAATAAAATATTAAAATGTTAACTTAGATATTGTATACTATGAAGAAACAGCTTAAGAATACACCACTAAAAATACATTTTTCAGAACCGGTGGTACAAATTAAGCAAGCTTCAGGGTGTTTGATGTTTTAATTGACCAGTTTCAATGACTGAACCCAAAGCTGTCAAGCTATATGCATATGTACTGCTGGACATACATGCAGTGTGCTCATGAAGACTGAGTCTCAGAAGAAAACGAACTTCCTGGTTATATACTCAACACTATCGTTTACGGTATGTAGCGCAAAGGCACCAACAGACCTGTTTCACTTTGTTCTCGGTACACTGAGAATAAATAGCACTAGAGAGCCTTATGAATTAATACATATTAAAAGTCCCTATGCTATGTGGGTCCTGGTGGCTCAGTGGTTAAGAGCACTAACTGATGTCCTAGAGGACTCAGGTTCAATTCCCAGGCCGTCCAGTGTCCAATTACAGCAGGATTAAAAAAAAAAAAAAAAAAAAAAAAAGGAAGCAAAAGTTCCTATGCTAAATGCCTGTACATTTAAGACATGGAATTGTTGTTATATCTGTCACTAATTTACTACTGAAATGATTCAGTAAAAGGGTATTATATTTGTTCATTTGTTTTACTGCTAATCAAATACATAAATATTATGGCATCTACCTTGGTTGTTGCCCTTTTAAATTCATCCTCTCAGTGACATTAAACAGAAGCCTGGATCATTACATTATACTAGTGTGGAAGCGTGTTAGAAGATACACTTGCCGGAAAGTAAACTATGCAGAAACGAAATCTTCTCTTGCTGGAATGACTGAGTATCACAGGTCACAGGAGATGACAGTAGCCTGTGATGTGTTAGGTAGAGTTTAAACCCAAGCAATGCAATCAGCTCGAATGTCCACCAGCAGATGAATGGACGGTAAAAATGTGGAACATTTACATGGCAGCATTTCCTTCAGCCATAAAGGAAAATGAGCCCCTGAACCTTGAATGGGAATGAATGGAACTGGAAAATATTATATGAAGTGAGGCGGCCCGGGTGTAGAAGAACAAATCCCGTAGGCTCTCTCTCTCATGTGTGGCTCTAGGTTTCTCATTAAAAAAACCCAACAACCTATTCATTGATTCTTTGTGGATTTCACATTATGCATCCTGATCCCGCTCATCTTCCAGGCTCCTCGCCTCTGCCCTCCGCCCTGGTGACCTCCCTGTGTAGTGTCTTGTTTTTATGCATGTCTGTTTAGGTGAGAATGTGTGTAGATGGAGGAGAGGAAAGCATCAGGAGGCTCAGGAAAGGAGTAAGAGGCTCAAGGAAGGTCAATGGGGAGGGTGATCGAACACATGAGATATGAAGGTACCAGGGGGGGTCTCTGGTACCTCAGGTACGGGGGCGGGAGAAAGGGAGGTGGGGAAAAGGGACGAAGAGAAGCAATCAGAATAATCACATAGGAGAAGCCATAAGGAAGCCTGCTACTTTTGATGCTAATGATACCTTTTATGTTAATGAAGAAAAGAAAAGGAAAAAACGACTTTGTAGATAAAAAACCAAAAACAAAACAACAACCCAGGCAAACTACAGTTTTAGGTAAAACGCTAGATACTTCATCTTGTGTTTTAAATTTTAAGCCTCAGAGCTACCTAGTAAACAAGAAGATACTTCCTGGAGACTATAGTTTTAATGCCCATCAGCCGCTCTAAAATTCTAATGAGCGCGCTATTTCCTCAAACAGGAGACTGGGAAAGAAGAAGATTGCGCTCCTCACCCCAGCACAAGTACAGCCAGGCCCTGTCAGTCTCAGGTGACTCTGGTGAGGAGTGAGCCATTTCCAACGCTGCCTGCCTGAAAGGACAGTGATGTGGCCTGCAGGCCACGTCTACTCATTGCTGCCCCAAGAACCCCAATGAAGAGTGGTTTCATTTTAATTTGTAACCCTCAAAAAAAAAAAAAAGAAAACCCCAACAAACAAGACAAACAAACAACAATAACAAAACCCCCAACAGTCCAACTCAACCAACCAAACTCCTTTGCCCTCCATACTCAGAACCTTCCTATGACTTGCCTCACACAGTACCTTGGAGTTCTTGGCTGAGGCAGGCCAGATGCCCCAAGCTTGCAGCAACAGAGAAAACCCCTCTGAACACATGGAAGGACATCAGCTCCTACCTTGGTATTGAAGTCCAGAGCGTTCTGGGACGTTTTGTACAACTCAGGGTATTTTAACATGTTCTCCTTCCTGCATGATCTCTCAAATATTCCAAGCGTCAAGGGAGGCATCGCTGTAAACATCTGAAGGGACATACTGCTCATTACATCACACGGCCGGATGACGGGAATGACATTTATCTTCAGTATTAAACAAATAGGAATTATCAAATGTGCTCAACTTACCACATTATAAAGTCCTATGCACCATCTCTCAAAGAGGATTTGTCCAGAAAAGCCATTGACAAAGGCAAACCAGATCTGGGAAGAAAACAAGCCCCAGAATTAGGACACAGAATCTCAACACATCGAACCCTGAAAAGCAGCACTGACGGATCATTTGTGGGTCTCTGGACAATGACATTTCTTGTCTTTGCTTTTGATTTAAAGGGGCACTTTCATTATATAGCTGTCATTTGAGACAGAATTTACCCGATTTGCCAAATTTAAATGTCTACATGAGCAAGCAATCACAGATTAAAAAAAAATAGGTATTATCTTATTTCTACAAGTGAATATATTTACATGCCATCAAATTCTCATAGCTTTAATTCCTCTTTTAAAATCCCTAGAAGGATTCAGTTGAAGATTATTTTTTATTATAGATGTTATACCTATTTATTTAGGAACTAACTTCCTGTAGTAATAAAATCATCATTTTCTTCTGTGTCATGTGTGTAGTTTATATAAATAACGTCACAGGTTTATTTTACTTGAGACCAACTGTATATAGTGTCACACCCTACTTCTTTCCCTTAACATTACAAAGAGCATTTGAGTTTTCACAACTCCTTAACACACTTTTAATGGATTCAGAACTTCTGCAGTGTGGAGATTTTGCTGGCTTAACAGCTCTTGTTATCAGAAATGATTCCTAACTGAAACCTTACATATCTTCTTTTTTCCTTAGGATAAATACTTCAAGTAAAATTTAATGCATTAAATATGTTTCCTTTTTTTCTTTTTTATGTTTCTTGATAATTATTGCCATCAGAATGTTAAATTTGAATTTATATATTGTAATATTTTAAACTTAAACTTAAATTTTTTATTTTTAATTATGTATAGTTATATGAGTCTGCATGTGTGCATGTGCATGTGAGTGCAGGTACCCGAGGAGACCGGAAGCATAGCATCCCCTGGAGGTACAGTGACAGATGCTTGTGAGTGGAACTTTAATGCTTGTATAAAGGCCAATCTTTAATTACTAGAACATATGTTTTCATATGTTTGTAATTTTCTTTGAAAGAGAAATCCCAACTTAGAAACAAAATTTAGGAGTAATAGAGAGTTTCATTCAGCATATTTGAAACAAATATAAAGTGATTATTGGCAATACCTTGAAAAAAAAGAATGCATTTAAAAAAGCCAACCTAAATATAATTAAAAATCAAGCAGACTTGGAAAAGTAAGAAGCCTAGCCCAGCATGAAGATTACACATCCACACAGTACAGCCCTAGCAGACAGCAGGGAAGAACTTGACTTGCGGCTCCACAGAGCACTCAGAGGCCCAGGAACCTTGCTATACTTCATGTTTCCTTTAACCTCATTAGGAAAGCATGAATGGCTACAAATTCGACATTCATCAGTATGAACTCAGGACCCCCCACCCCCGCCACAACGAACAGTTGCTGCATTGGCCTTCGTTTTTATAGTGGAAAGGAATGGTTGAACAAGTATTAAGAGTGGATGTCTCCAAATCAGTCTAATGGACATGATCTGCACACGATCACGGGGAATAATTAATTCTAAATGCATTGTTAAAGCATTGGTACTGGGTAAGTTTATGTTAATAAACTGTATATGGTCAATAATTATAGAGGTGAATAGCCCTTTAGCTTATTTGCATGTAACCTTCTATTGTTAATTTAGGTACCATGAGATTAAATTTTAAGACCCTCCTTCAAGTCAATGAACAGACAGAAAGTTTCAAACACAAAAGAACTCACAAATAAACCAGCAAGTTTGAGTTCAAAGTGTATTTTAAAATATATAAGCAGACTGTGCTATAATAGAAAACATTTAAATAGGAGTTAACACATTTTTATCGCCGTACTTTCTGAATGAAAGGTATGTGACATATGCTTAGAAATTTATCCGTTGTATTTCAAAAGGTTCATCTTCCTGTTGCTTTTCTTTTTAAAAGAGAATGGACTGGAATGCCTAAATTAGGGCCAAGTCTTTCAACACAGTAGTACATCTTTAGGTAAATGTTTTGGTATTCAAAGGTTTGCTCTCTACATTTTTTTTAAGGAGAAAGAGAAAGTCCTTGACAGGAAAGCAGTCTACCACGGTCAGGTTGGCCTGAGATTTGCAGTTGAAGCCATATCTTAGAAACACATCCCTAAGGAAGACAGAACCTGAATTACCATAAGCACACAGAGCCCCTCCTTTCAGCCAACCAAAGCCTTGGATGGAGAGCCTTCCGGGGGTGGTGCCCAGATGATTTCAATTCCCAGAGAATTTACTTCCCAGCATACTGGGAAAGTACCACCTTATTGACTTTAATGACTTTCCTGGAAAGGGGAACCGCTACATTGTTTGGGGGTCTAAGAAAACCTAGACGCCACCAATTGTCTTAAAGAAAAGCTCCTCTTTGTTAGAACGGGATCAGATGATTAAGAAGGGGAAAAAAAAACTTTTTAGAAGGAGCCAATGATTTAAGTGAACACCTACAGCCACTGCCAGGCAGCGACCCCAAGCAAGCTTTCTATCGCCATCTGCTGAACCTGTGTGTGTGGCTGCAATTGACAGCCACGGAGGAGCTAGCTAGTGATAGCCCCGGCGGGACAATGACAAAAAAGTAGCTTTTGCTGATGATAATCTATTACACTCTTTGGGTTTAAGATCATTCTTTATGAATTCTTTTCCAAGCTCCCCTCCAACATCCCCCACCCCCCAGAGGCGGATCAGCTAAAGCCCCACAGACATTTTCCTGATGGAGCACTTCTGCATATTAAGCAGCAGCTTGCAAACAGTCAATGCGGTCTCTGCTCCCACGCCTGATCCGCACAAAAAAAACAGAAAGGAGAGATCCGAGACTGGCAGTTGTCCTTGCTGGAGACATTCAATGATGTGTTTTCTGCCTATTCATTCTCAGTATTGACATGAGCCATTAACATCTGCAGAACTTGTTTTAGCTGGCAGAAGTTAGGTATGGGGGGAACTGATTTAAAAGTTCAATCCATATCCAACAGTTGAATGATATTCAAAATACATTTCCAAAAAGTGCTACCAGAAAAATAAAAATGAAGTTTCCAGGAAAGTTTCTATCTCGCTTCCTTTTTAACCCGTTAAGAATGTGATCAGTGTTAAATAGCTTAAGAAGAAGGTTTACATTCAAAGCCAAGTCAGTTCAGGGCTGGGGATAACCACAAATCATATAATTCTGGGTTCGAAATGCGGTGTGAAGACTTCTTTTTCACTTGAGTTAAACACATTTTTATTTTCCTCATTGGTACCTAAGTTTTCACACTTCACTCTTGTGTCAATCTAGATTAAAAAATTTTTTTGTCAACTAGTCTATAGTTAAAATATGAACTTATTTAATTAAAAATTAGACTCCATACACAGCTATGTGCTGACAGATCTTAAATTCTTGGTTTAAAAGTCTTAAAACAATCTATGTAAATAAAGTGTATCACACTTTTAATGATTTAAGTGAGAACATAAAATTAGGAAAGTTATTGATATATAGAGGGGATGGGAATAAAAATAATCCTTTTAGGGAAGGACCACAAATTTAGATAGAAAACAAACATTATTTTTGTTGTTGTTGTTGTTGTTGTTGTTTTGAGACAGTCTAACTAGGTAGCCCAGGCTATCCTCATGCCTTAGTCTCCCAAGTACTAAGATAATTGGTGTGCACCAAACTCCTGACTTCAAAGATTAAAAAACAAACAAACAAAAAACCCAAAAACAAAACATAAATTACTTTGAAAGTCTGTATTAAAACACAGGTTTTCCGTACCAATTCTACTAATAGTAATCAATGATGCTTATGTTTCCAAGTATTTGGTTACTTTAGCTAGGGGTATGGTAACCTAACTACAGATGTTAAGTGACTAATAGATGATGTAGTCTGTATACCTCAAAATTAAGTTTCAATATCCCAATCTAACTCATAACAAGAATTCTGACAGAGGTAACTGAGCCAACTCTCTAGCAGTTTCTAACTAACACAGCAGATGTGGAGTAAAATATCTCCGGTGTGGTGTAAAATATGGATCTTATTTCCATTAAGAAGTGGGTAGGGCATGTCCTTCCGACAGATGCATAGAAAGGCCCATGGAATAGAGGATAAAGTGGCACAGACAGTCATCTGTAAGAGGGCCCTCAGCAAACCTGTGAGGGTGTGGGCAGGTCCTAGAGAGTGGAAGATAGTTTTCCTAACAAATTATCCACATTCCTCAGAGCTTTCTGAGGAATGCCTCAGCCTATTGAGAGGTTCATTATTATGCTACACTTTCTGATGACCTAGGAGCCAGATATTAAAAAACATAAGAAATGTAGGGAGCAGAGGAAGGCCTGAGTGAGTGAAGTACTGAGTGAGTGTGTGCTGGTGATGTGGACATAGTCACGTCAAGGACGCCATAGCCCAGACTCACAGAGAAAATGGCAAAGTCGTCTCCCCTGGGGTAAAGCTCAGAGGGAAATGGCCAAGCCTTCTTCGGGCCACCAAGTGTGAGGGCTGAGAGTGGAGGCAGAAAATGGCCACCACAGCTTTCTCCCCAGATACTTACAGCTTGAAGATTGCTCCCTTACAGAGACTGTCATACAGAGAGTAGCTGGACCTGCCCTCTTATCCAGCTGTACACCATAAACCCTGCTTCCTTGTTTATCTATATATAATATCCCTGCCTCCTTTTTTAGGTGTATGTAATAACCCTGCCTCTATGTTCAACTCTTTATAATAAGAACACGGAGCTTCTGGGTGATGTAGTTTCTCCAGCAGGGAGCCCAGACCACTCAGCCCCAGCTTTCCATATGTTTTTCTTCATTAACTTGTATGCCCCTCCCATCCCCCCCATGAGGTCCTAGTCCCTGGAGCTATGCAAGGAATTGACAAAAAGAGCCTTTGAGATGGCTCAGGAGGTAAAGGAGCTTGCTGCCAAGACTGAAGATCCAAGTTCCATCCCCAGAGCCCACGTGGTGGACCTGGACAGAATAGACTCCCGAGCTGGGTGATGGCACACACCTTTAATCCCAGCACTCAGGAGGCAGAGGCAGGCAGATCTCTGTGAGTTCAAGGCCAGCCTGGGCTACAGAGTGAGTTCCAGGATGGTCAGGGCTACATAGAGAAACTCTGTCTTAAAAAACAAACAAACAAGAAAAAAAAAAAAAGTCCTGCAGGTTGTCCTCTGATCTTCTGCCTTCTGAAGTTGTACATGTCTGCATCCATACCCACAAAATAATGAATGTCAAAAAATATGAACACATGAATAACCCTTTCTTGTTCACTTATCCACCAATACTATGCTGCTTGCTCCGCTCTGCAGGCCACATGCGCATTAGAGCACGCGATAGGCACTTAGTCCAAATTGAGATGCACTCAAGGCAAGATATATACCAGATTTCAAACACTGGGCATGTGGGAAAGAATGTAGAATTTCTACCCGAGTGTAAAAAAAATTAGTAATTTTGACATTGGTGAGGATGGTAATATTTTGAATATATTGACTTAAAATACGGTACCGAAATCAACCTGGGTTTTTGTTGTGGCATTTGCTAACACAGCACCTAGAAAGCTTAAAATTACAAACGTGGCTTCCATCGCAGCCCACTGGCCGGCTGCTGAGGTTACGGCCTGTGCCTGACTTGCTTTGTCTGGTATTTGATGCCTAGTCCGATGCCAAAATATCTGCAGAGCAAAACTAGGTTTGAATTCTCAGTGTGTCCATGTGTGTTTGCATGTGTGCAGGTGCTCATGCGTGTGCATGTGTATGGGGACCAAAGGTCAACCTCAGATGCTGTCCTAGAGCTCACTGAGCAGGCTTCCCCCGTTGCCAGGACTACAAGGGCATGCCGCACCATGCCTGCCTTTGTACACGGGCTCTGGGACTTGAACTCAGGTCCTCGTGCTGACAACTCTAGTGCTTTACCAAGTAAGCTCCCCAGTCTCAGGTTTCATTTGTAAGTTGATGCCATCTTTGATACATGGAAAGAACCTAGAAATAGAATATTTTAGGGAAATTCCTTATCCCAAATTGTATTTGTCAGCCCTAGAAACCAAAACAGATGGACAGCAAAGGGTAGCTGTGGCTTAATAGAGAAGATCTAAGAGAGTGACTCTGTGGGTCGCAACCCCCCTCTGGGGTGGAATGACCCTTCCACAGGGGTCACCGAACCTAATATAAATATCCTGCATAGCAGATATTTATATTACAATTCATAACGGCAAAATTACAGTTATGAAGTAGCATCGAAAATAACTTTATGGCCGGGGGTCACCACAACACGAAGAACTGTAGTAAAGGGTCACAGCGTTAGGAAGGTCACTGATCTAAGACAGGGATGCCAGATAGTGATGCTGTTAGTTCATTTCCCGGTTGCACTCGTGTGCCTCCCCTGGACCAGAACTAACCGCTATCCTCTACTTCTGTCGTCTTTCTTCATCTTTTCCTCGCCATCATCAGGATTGTTACTCTCTAAATACAGTTTTCCATGTGTGTGCTTCCCCTCAACAGTGGCTTAAAGACATTCTGCACATGTTCAAGCTTCATAGTCTTTACAGTTTTAAAAATTGAAAACATGACTCACGAGCAATTCAACTTTCGACCAAAGTGACCTGACACTTTTAGCTAGTGTCTAAACGTTGATGACTCTTCTCATGGCTGACATCTTATTCACTTGAACACATTTAGAAATTATAAAAAGAAGAGATGGCTCAGCAGTTAAGAACACCGACTGTTCTGCCAGAGGACCAGGGTTTGATCTCCCACACGACAGGATGCCTAACAAACACCTGTAACTCTAGTTCCAGGAGATCCCCCTGGTCTCTGTGGGCACTGTAAGCTCATGGTGCAGAGACAGACAGACATGCAGGCAAAACTCATTCACATAAAACAAAAATAAAATAAATCTTATGTAGCATGAATCTTAAAAGGTCTTATTAATAAAATCAAACCTGAAGCCAGGTATTGGGGTGAATGCTGAAAGATCAGAGAAGCAGAACAAGCCACAGCTAACCTCACCTTGCTAATTCCTCAGCTGATCCTGTTTCCTCAAACTGGAAGCCTCTGTGTCCTCATCCGAATGGGTCTCAGCTGAACTGCTGCTCAAAAGCCTAAAAGCTTAACCAGCTCTAGTTCCTGGTCTTCATGCCTTAAATACCTTTCTGCTTTCTGCCATCACTTCCTGGGATTAAAGGCTCTTGTTATCATGCCTGGTTGTTTCCAGTGTGGCTTTGAACTCACAGAGATCCAGATGGATATCTGCCTCTGGAATGTTAGGATTAAAGGCGTGTGTGCCACCATTTTCTGGCCTCTGTATCTAGTGGCTGTTTTGTTCTCTGACCCCAGATAAGTTTATTAGGGTGCATAATATTTTGGGGAACACAATTATCACCACAATCTTACAATTGTTTTTTCTTAAAAAGGAAATGAGAAGATGAAGCAAGTACTCGTGAAAACAGAGAGAAAGATCTCCATAAAGAGAATGGTTAGAATTACGAAGGATAGGGGCAGGACTAAGTTTAACACGCTGCTACCTCAATGATGTAGAGCACGATGTTCTTGTAGAAGCAGTACAGGATGCACTTGGAGACTCTGTTGTAATTCCAGGCACCGTGAACCATCAGCAAATTCTTCAAATACTTAAACTAGGAGAGGAATGGAGAGGCATCAGTATTTTCCTCCTCACTGCCAGCTGATGGAGAAAGCAGTGTTGGTATGTGCCATAGCCGTGAGGCTTTACCTGAGCTATGGAGTAATCGGAAGAGTTGGCTGCCTGCAGACCTTCGTTCCCGCTTATCCCAACCCCGACATGGGCTGTCTGTATCATGCTGACGTCATTTGCTCCATCGCCAATCGCAAGTGTGATGACTTTGACTTGTTTCTTAACCATCTCAACCACCTCAGACTTCTGAAGAGGAGAAACCCTTAAAAAACAAAACAAAACAAAACAAAACAAAACAAAACAAAAAAAACCAAAGGATCAATCACCCCTGTTTCTCGAAAAAAGAAAATTTGAAATGCTATAATTTTTTTTGACCAATAAATGAAGCAAAACATTTAGATGAATGGTTCTCTGATGAACATGATGGAATGGTTGCAAATGGTTGGTTCTCTGCTAACCTGTCTGTCACTTCGAGGGAAATTCAAAACAAAAAGATAGCAATAGTCCTAGAAGCAAATCCGCAGGTGATACGCAGGAGGTATAACACTTTGTTAAGTACCAGCAAGGGACATCAGAAATTTAATTCAAAGAGAAGGCATGCAAAGCTGTTGAGGGGCTAAGAGGCAGCTCAGTGGTTAAGAGGATGTACTACTGTTCTTGCAGAGGACCAGGATTCAGTTCCCAGCATCTGTATCAGGTGGCTTACAACTGCCTGCAACTCTAGCTCCAGGAGATCCTACGCCCTCTTCTGGCCTCTGTGGGTACCTGCCTCTCACAGGCACATTCTCCCCTGTATACACATAATTAAAAGGCACAAACAAATACAAACAACCAAATAACAGTAAACAGTCCAAATACTAACGGGGTTCTATTTGGTGTCTTGAAAGAAGAAGTTTTACGCTTCTGAGAGCGGGTCATATGTAACGTAAAGCAGCTTAAAACTACCGAAATTAACAGTGGGGAGTTGGCTAGCCTTTCAACCCATTCTCAGACACCACTGTGAATCCCAAGAAAAGTAAATATCCGATGCTAGAATACAGCCCACATGCTTCGCTTTCTTCCAGAGGCACAGACTAACACACACATGCAGAAAGCAAACAGCCTTTTCTGCAAACATGGACCAGGAACAGAAGGCATCTGCGTTTACACTAACATCACATTTGGTATTAAATGTGAAGCATTTTCCATGCATCTTAAAAAGTCATTTTAGAAATAAGTGCCAAGATAATGATAGCAATGTCCTAAGACAGAGTGCTTCAGCGGCACAATTAACTTAATCTATTGTCCATACTGCGCTGGAAATGGAAAGACAGGAAGACTAAACAGTGAGTCAGTCCAGACAACTATTAAGATAGCAATTAGAGCTGGGTGTGGTGGTGCACACTGGTGATCCCAGCACTTAGTGGTTGATACAGGAAGGAAGGTCATAAGTTCTAGGCCAGCATGGGCTACATAGCAAATTCCTGACACACACATGGATAAGAAGAAGCAACCAAGGTATAAAATGCTAGTCCATAGAAATGTCTTAGAGCTGTATCATCACATCACCACCACCACCACCACCACCACCACCACCACCACCACCACCACCACCATCATCATCATCATCATCATCATCATCATTTTGAGACACCTGAGGCAGTGTCAGCCCAAGCTGGACTTGAATTAGCTTTGTAGCTGAAGCTTTGGCATAGGACTCCTGATCCTTTGACTTCCATTTCCCCAATACTAGATTAAAGCACATGCCAGTCTGCCTCACTCAGAGATAAATTCTTTATTAAGGTAAGTACCATGGATGTGTAACAAATCCTATCTCACAAATTGTTATTCTTTTTAAAAATAAAGGCCATTTAAGGAACTGATATGTCTTTACATATACTCTTGATTACGTTGATAAGAAAAATTCCCATTAGTGGGAATTCTGCATAAATACGTGCCTCCAGGAGGCTCTACTGTCCACAGGAAGGGAGTGAGCCATGGCAGCTCTGACTCTTGCTTGAAGTTGGAGAATCCCAGCTTGAGTCACCAACAGTGGTCCAGTTGCCTCCCCTGTGCCCTTAGTGGCTGGTCCAGAAGAGGAACTGGTAACCAGCTGCTATCTCAAAGAATTATTTTTAATTTTTTTCTTTGGACTTCCTTTTGGAGTCTGGCAACATTACAAAATGACACAGCTCTGAACTCAACCAGAGAATGCATATCAGGCTACTAATGGTTCATTTCAGCGTCTGCCTCCATTTCTCTTCAAAGCAATTTTCATTCCATTTTCACGTTTTATTTAATGTTTCTTAACAGGCTAATATAAATGGGTAAGCCCGCTGGCCCTTGGCCAAGGTTTTAAACATGGACTATAGTTGACATTTAGTAAATGTCAGAAAAGAATGCTCACCAGAAATGCTCTAGAAAGCAAATGGAAACAGGCATGAATGAAGGGAAGCATTTGAAAACATTTATCAAACTCTCTTTAACAGCTCCCCGTCTACATACATCATAAAATCACACTGTGGAGCTAGGACATTGTGCCGCCCTTTTGTGAACTGAACCCACAAAGTGAGCTAAAGTCAGTGACTTAAAGGAGCTTCAGGACAGACCTACACCAAACCTTTGGTCCCTTCTTCATGGTGACTATAACCAGCGACTGTTGTCTCTGCTTCATACTGTAATTTTCACTACTGCCACAGTGGCTAATCTTCCTGGTCAACTTGATGGACTTCAGAATCGCCTAGGAGACACACCTCTGGGGAGTGCCCGGAGGGTGTTTCCAGAGAGGCTTAACTGAGGAGAAAAGAGCTACCCTAAGAGTAGATGGGCTGAGGTCCCAGACTGAATAAAAAGCGGGGAAAGTTGAAAGCCCACTTAAGGAGCCCCAGTACCCATCCTTCACTGCGGCCTGAAGGCAGACATAGGCAGTGATGTTAGCGGCCACCTCATGTTCCTGTCCCTATGCCATGCTCCTGTCCCCATGCTTCCCTGATCCTCATGCACTATATCCCCTCAAACTGTGAACCAAAGCTCTTCTTTCCTTAAACTGTTCATATCAGGTGTTTTATCATAGAGATATAAAGTAATAGAACCTCCAAATTAAAATTAGGCAAGGATCTTTGCCTACCTCAATGGGGATGACTAACTCGGTTATTAAAAGAAAAGAGAAGGAATAGCTTAAGCAAGAAAATGTTTGTTAAAAAAAAGAAGAAAGAGATGGAGCTATAGTCAGAAGCATCCTCCGAAGTCCGTGGTAACTACAAGTAGCAAGGACACTCCAGGCTTAGAAGAAGATTCAAGGAACAGCGAAAGACACCATTTCTGCAGACTTTGGAGGAGCAGCTGGTAGCTAAACAACAGTGCTGGATTTACAAAATGTAAAACACACATTCATATAGTTCACTCAGGGTATGAATGCACAGACTTGTGAGTTAGCGTCTAGAACCTTCTTTCGCCAGGAAACCTACTGGTTGAAATCCTAGATTTTCTATTGCTGCAAAAGTCTCACTCATGAGGCACATGCTTTTTGTTTTCTAACATGAAGCTGAGAACAGAATTTTTTTCCATCCTAGTTGATGATTATCTTACATGCTGTTCTCTACATTTCAAAAGTAAAATTGCCAAGCAACTCACATTCTTTTGAGACCATTATATCTGGTTTTCTTAGTAATAACTTTCTTCAGATTATCTCAGCGATCTGACAAGTATTTAATTAATGGCAATTACTTTGAGATATACAACCTCAATAAATGCGTTACAGAATAAGCAGACTTGGAAGGCACCAGTCAACTCACAGAAGCAGAAGAACATGGGCACCCCACACCATGTTCAGACTACAACAGAGGGTGCTGGGGCAGCTGCTGGCTGTTCTGAGAGGTGTGCTTCAGGGGGGATTCTGGCTAGTAAAACCGAAGTCAGCTACAAAGATTTCCTACAGAGGTGTGTGCGTGTGTGTGTGTGTGTGTGTGTGTGTGTGCGTGTGTGTATGATATGTGTGAACACACATGTGTGCTATAGCATGCACCAGAGGTCAGAGGATAACCCTGAGTGTCGGGTCCTCCCCTTTCACTTGGTTTGAGACAGGATCTCTTTTTTTGCTTTTGTTGCTCATTGCTGGGTATGCCAGGCTAGTGGACAGCAAGCCTCCAGGGATTACCCGCTCTCTGCCTCCCATCTCATTCCAAGAGTGTTAAGATCACATGCACATGTTACTGCTTTCAGCTTCATGTGGGTGCTGGGGATTTGAACTCAGATCTCAGGCATACATAGCAAATGCTATCTTTACCTACAGAGCCCAGGTTGAGTATTTTTATCCCTCCAATCCAAAATCTGCAACTTTCTGGGTGCCAATGTGATACTGAAAATTCAACATTTCATGTGACAAGTCACAGTCAAAACACATTAAAATGTATAAAATTATCTTCTAGTTCTGTGTATTAGTTTGATGTAAAACCTTCCACACGAAACATGAAATAATTTTTATGAAATATGAATGGAATTCATGGTTAGACTTGGGGCTCATTTCCAAAGTAGTAGCGCATTATCTATAAGCACATATTCCAAATTTGAGAACCCCAACTTCTGAAGCATGCTGAACCCCAGGATTTTGGAGAAGGGACACTCATATGGGTGCTGCTTTCAGGGTATAACTTTCACCCTTGCTGCACAGGGTGGGGTACGGGGGTGCACAGCAACAAAGCAAACGTAACGGGACTCTTCAGGCTCCCGCTGCCGTTAATTCCTTGACAGGATGCACCGTAACCAGGAACTGTGAGTGAAATAAACACTTTCTCCCTTCAGTTGCTTTTCTTAGACTATTTTTTATCAAAGAAACAGGAGAGGAAACAGACAAGCGGGTATGGCATCTAGCCTCTTGATAGTTTGCCTGGTTTTAGTAATTCCAGATGACGGACGATGCCTTCTTGACAAGGACAGGAGAGTTCACTTCAGACGAGGGAAAGCGCACAAAGCAGATTTCTCTCTGCACTCAGATTCCCCAGAGCATGGTCCTTCTACTACTGTGCTTCCAGCTCTTCAAAGTTTACTACACTCCCCGCTGCTCTCTTGACTTCTGCACATGCTTTCGGAGTTGTACAATTTCTATAATGGCCTAGAGCAACCACACTATGCTGCTAGTCAACTCTGCCTAGCGCTTATCACAAACTATATGTGCAAGGCTGGGACCATCCAAGTCTTCAGCTTTCTAAGTACCAACAGTGACCAACTCTACAGTCTGGAGGCATCATAACAATGCTGTTTTCTTCTCCCAGATGTGTATATGTCTGTCTATATGTGGGTACAGTTTGTCCCACTTGGGGGGGTTTCTGCAAGACTGAAATGATTCACCGCTGTCTTCCACAGCTGCCTTTTCTTTTCTGGAAGCAGTAAGCGACTCTACTGAAAAGGATTCCTAATGTAGCCTGTGCTGGGAAGGTCTGCTTTTCTTCCTATGCACCACAAACAGAGGGTGGTCCCTTGTGGTGTAACCTAGGAGTGAGCTGAATGCAGTGTGCTTCTCAGATATTATTCTGGCTGCAATCTCTGCACATGTTATTCATTATTGTTCCCATTTGTTATAGAGTAACTTTCAGTGCCCTGTGAACATTAGATCAGAGAGCATAGGGATGTTTTGTCATTCAAGCTAAGAAGTATATAGGTGGTCTATTTAAAAAAAAATATTTTTATGTGTTTGAGTGTTTTTGCTTGCATGTGTGTCTGGTGCCAGCAGAGGCCAGAACAGGGTATTGGATCCCCTGGAGTTGGTGTTACAGACTGTTGTGAGCCACCACGTGGGTACTGGGAATCAAACCTGGGTCCCCTGGAAGAGCATCCAGTGCTCTTAACACTGAGGCATCTCTCCAGGCTTAGGTGGTCTATCTTATACAGTCTTTGTTTTGCACTCATTTAATGGGAACAATTGTCTTCCTAAATAGAACATGGATAATGATTATATATACATATATCTATATAGTCTAAAGAATTATGCAAGGACTTTGCATGGGTAGCCAAAAGACTTACACTATAAACTTAAAGTCAAGAACACTATATTATTGGTATAATTTTAAATATGTGGGTGGAATTTTTTTTGGGGGGATGGTTATCATCCTAAAACATAATTTAGTATGATGAATGATCATATTCCTTTTGGACATCCATGAAAGATGGAAAACAACAGGCACAAGTGTAGCATGAATCTTAAAAGTCTTATTAATAAAATCAAACCTGAGCCGGGTATTGGGGTGAATGCTGGAAGGTCAGAGAGACAGAACAGGCCATAGCTAACCTCACCTTGCCAACTTCTCGGCTGTTCTTGTTTCCTCAGACTGGAGGCCTCTGAGTCCTCATCCAGAATGGGTCTCAGCTGAACTGTTGCTAGATGCCTGAATGCTTAACCAGGCCAAATGCTTCTCCAGGCCAAATGCCTCTCCAGGGCAAATGCCTCTAGTTTCCGGTCCTTACGCCTTATATACCTTTCTGCTTTCTACCACCACTCCCTGGGATTGAAGGCTTGCTTTCTGGGATTAAAGGCGTTGGTCACCATGCTTGGGTGTATCCCTGAACACAAGGATTTCTGCCTCTGGAATGCTAGGATTAAAGGCATGTGCTACCACTGACTAACCTCTGTTTAATATTGTGGCTGTTCTGTCTCTGACCCCAGATAAGTTATTAAGGTACACAATATTTTGGGGAATACAATACCACCACACACACGGAAGAATATAGTTGTAGTTTCTGTTGCTGTGATAAAACACTCTTACCCAAAGCAACTTAGAGGAGGAGATGTTTTATTATTTCTGTTTCTATCATCAAAGGGAGCCAGGGCAGCAACTCAAGCAGGAGTTTGAGGCAGAAACCATGGGGGAATGCTGCCTGCTGCTTCAATCTCACTACTCACTACTCATACTTAGCTTTCTCATTCTGTCCAGCACACCTGCCTAGGGAGGCTGACACCCACAGTGGGCTGGGCACTCCTCCATCAATGAATAATCAAGGCATATCCCCTCTCCCCAGCCCCAGACAATGCCTATAGGCCAGCCTGATCTGGGCAATCCTTCAATTGAAATTCCCGTCTTAGGTGATTTTAGGTTGTATCAAGACGACAAATAAGGCTAACTAGGGTAACTATATTAATTGTCATAAAGTGTTTTAGACACGCAATAACTAAACTTGGGTGCTTAGTAAGCTTGACGTTCACTCCTGGCTGCTATTTAGAAGCCATCCAGGATGTGCTGCGCCTTCCTTTCTGACTTACTTCCTAAGGTCTCTCTTGTGAATATCCGTCTATTCTCTATTGAGCCATATGTGGTTGACTAATAACGGAGTTACAAAAAGAGAGAAAACCTAATTTAATCTTACTGGGTTTTTTTTCACTAAAATTTGTTAGGTTCATTAATAATGCTTCCAGCTGAGAAGCCATTAATATGTGGCAAAAAAAAAAAAACACATAGCAAAGTTCCATACGTACTGGAACAGTGCTCATGGAGGATTTATTACTGGAACGAAAGCAGCAGCTTATGTAGCAAATCCTAAGGCTATTTAGCATATGGAACATAATGAAACATTCAACCACCCCTGTGAAAGCAAACTGTGCTATTCAAATGACCGACGAATGAGCACCCTCCTAGCCTCCAAAACCAACATCTGTTGATATTCTGTGCACTCAAAGGCACCGAAGAGACTTTAAAATGCAGAGGCCAAGGCTACAGAAATAACATATAGATAGCTCTTCTCAGGGGAAAAAGAAACACGGAACAGTAACTTCAAAAAAGACTTCCTTTCTGAGGCACGTTCAGATACACAGTTTCTCCTGCGGAGTGTACACACATATACAGATAAAAAAACCAATGCCTTCCATTTCAATGGTTCAGACGATATTTTCAATAGGGACTGTTCATATTGGCAGTGCATATCTGAGTGTGGAGGTGTGCACACAGCACTAAGGCAAACAGAAATTGGCCAATATGTCTCACAGAAGGCACTACAAAGAAAACTGCTCCTAGCAGGAAATTTGATTATAATGTTTACACCAAGAACATAGTTTGGCATAGTTGAGGGTCTGCATTGTAGCTCAGTGGTAGAGTGTTTGTCTTGCATGCATGACTCCCTCAGTTCAATCTTGAGTACGGAGAAAATCTACCCACGACTGGTCTCTAAAACACATCGCTCCTGTCGCAGAATGTTTAAGCTGATGCCAACTCCTCTCTTGTACCCCAATCTACAAGTTGCCCTGTATCCTTTCCTCACTTCCCTGTGCCCTTGTTAACACATCTGTGTTTCAAAGCCATCCTTCCTGTAGGGATACCTTTCCCTTTTCTCTCTGCTCCATGCCCTGTAGCTGCCAGAAAGTCTTGTCTACTTTTTGATCTGTTTCCCACACTCAGAGCTCCAGCTGAGCTCAGAACTCAGCCTTTCTCTAACTTTCCTTAGGTAACACATTTATTAAACTGAAGATAACCACCCAAACCCTTCATAATGAATTCCACCTCCCTTTTTTCACACAGTAGGGTGCACAGGTCCAGCGGTCATAGAAACATCTTCCATTGCATATATCATATGTCCTCAGCAAATCAGAGCTGAGAAAACTGTAGGTAATCTATGAGGTGATTGCTATTGGGCTGAAGACTACAACAGAGTTCTGGTTTATCAACTGGTGCCAAGCTGGGGGTGGGGGCAGGGAGCCCTTAGTGGAGAGCTGCAAACTTCAGCATTTACAACTGATGGGAAGCATAGGGTTCTTAAGAATCTGAATGTCCTGTGATACATATGCACATTGGAAGTCAGTAAGATATAAAACAGAAAGGATAAGTTGAGTAAGAGAAGATGTAATTTGAGGAGGATGGAGATGGAAATCAAGGTAGCAGCTACTGACGGCAGCATGAGGGGCCCCTTGGACACTGGCCATGTTGGAGTGAGATGCATGTATACTTTGTAAAAATGTGCTGAATAGACACATAGGTTTTTACACACTTTCTAGTATAAGGAGCTGTGACTGTAGTGTGTAATGTGTGTCTGCACTGCTGAGGTGGTTTTCTAGAGTCAGACCTGAAACTCTACCATATTGAGTTACCACAAGCAGCATTAGATTTCTTGTATGTTCTTAGGCAGTTCACTCAAATGTGGACTCCGCTGGTGTAGCTCGTCAGAAGTGGCCACCACATACAATGAGACCCAAAGTTCCTTCAACATCCCTTAGAGAGAGTAGAATAGCAAACGAAGGGAGAAAGGGCTGAGCTGAGGATCATGTTCAAGCAAAAATATGGGCATTTTATAAAGCTCTAAAACCCACTTGGTATGTCCTTTAGTCAGGCTTCTATGAAAGAAACAGTCTCTCCCACATTTCCAACATCTATTCAGATTTTCTTGGAAGTAAATATAGGGTTGACATTCATTAACAGTTTGTAAGTCTTCTTAAAGCAAACATCTTCTTGGCATCCCACTGGTGTGCACAGTTTCTTTTCCTTTGAAGGAATGTCTGTTGAGTATTTACTGGCTCCATTTGTGCTTTGTAGCTAGCTACCTCTTAAGTAGAACATTTAGAGAAGTCCTTGAGCTAAAGACCATCCCCAAAGACTCAAGCAGTAGATCTGCCTTGACCCCCCACCCCCCTTATTGAATACACTCATGCTACAACAGCAAATATACAGAGTATCCCTTCAGGCCTCTTCTAGGCAGATGCCATCAAGCAGAGTAGGGCCAAAGGGTTTGCCTGGGAATGCCACTCTAAGCGACAACACTCACTGAAGTCAAGTGGACTTTTTTTTTTTTTTAAATCTACTATGGGGGAAATGGCCTAAAAGAGGGTTAAGCTTTGATTAGAGATGTTGCAAGTAGAGAAAAATGCTTACTTCAATTTAACTTCTGCTTTCCAGGAGACATGAGTACATAAATTATGTAGCAGGACGGTGATTACTAGACAGTCTAAAAGCTGGAGGCTCTAAGCCAATTTTCAACCAACTGTCACAGAGCATAAGTTTCAAAATATGTTTAAACTAAACTGACAACTACAGAAAAAAAAAGTAAGACTCTTTGAAAAGCTGGGCTATGTGAACTGATGAGGACCTCGGAGACCACACTCTATTCAACACAGTGATACTTCACTGTGGCCTTCCTACTCTTCTGGAGGGATGGGTCAGAGGAAGAACAGCTGGATCCCCAGACCAGGATCTCAGCAACAGAGAGGCGCTGCCCAGGACAGAGCAGCAGGAGCAGAGTTCATCCAAAAACTGCCAGGGTGACAGGCAGGTCTCCGAGCAGGGTCTCCCAAGCTGGGAGGAGGAACCACAGGAAGGAATGTGTGTGCTTCCTCCCTTCCTACATCTCAGTAGCTCTCTTCTACCGGCTCCAGGCATCTGAGTCCCCTGGAGGATTCTACCCTTGCTACCTTCTAATCTCATCATTTTGCAGAGAGAATGATTTAATTCAGTGTCTAAGGTGCCAGAGAGGTAGAGCTAGAACATGTTTCCTGACTCCCCAGTCAAAACAACGTATGTTCCAGGCACTCTCAGCACTCAGGAGGCAGAGGCAGGCGGATCTCTGAGTTAGAGGCCAACCTGGTCTACAGAGAGAGCTCTAGGACAGCCAGGGCTACACAGGGAAACCCTGTCTTGAAAAACCAAAAAGGAAAAACAAAAGCAAACAAATAAACAAACAAAAAGAAACAAAGGCCAAAAACCAACTGACCAACCAACCAAACAAACAAACAAAAAACTCCCCCAAACTAGCATTAAGCTAATATAAAAACGGGAAGGTTTAGGGCAAAAGTATTAGCAACTGAAGTCAGGAATTATTCATCTAGATTTTAGAATGTCAGGATAGCTCTTGATTTTAGCAGTTTCCACAAATCTCCATGAGTCCTAGAGCAAAGCTTGTTTTCCTTAAGGCGTTGCAAGCCATCTGTGAAACCGTGATAATGGTCCGCACCGTCGTACATTAAGCATGTGTGTTCCCAGCGGAGGAGGTGAACCAGAACTTTCTTCTGTTCTTCACAAGCAGCTGAAAGGGCATGCCGGCGCATGTCTGTAATTCTAGGACTTGGGAGGAGGAGGGAAGAGGACCAGGAATTCAAGGCTAGCCTAGGGTACATAGTGAGCTCAAGGCTAGCCTGGAATACAAGAGACCCTGTCTCATAGACCAGCCAATTAAACAACCACCCGGACAACCAATATACCTGTGATCATCCCAAGTAAGAAGCAGTGGACTCGGGCAAGTGAATAAAAGGGAAGAAGTACGGGAAGGGAATGCTTAGGTTGATATGTTGACAGCAAGAAGCTCTTGGAGGTGGGTGCATGCTTCTTATTAGGTGACCTGGGTTCTGGAGGTAAGCTGCCCAACAGTAAACACAAAAGCTGCGTGGTGTCTGTGAACACAGTGCTTGCTAGGCAGATAAAAACAAGACTATTTCTACTGTTTTGACTTTAGATCCGTGTGTGTATGTGTGTGTGTGTGTGTGTGTGTGTGTGTGTGTGTGTGTGTATGAATGTATTTTTTTCTTGAGGTATAACATGTAGCCCATACTCCGTAAACCAAAACCCAGACTCAAATGCCTTGAATAATTTTGGGTTGGGGGGATTAGTTCTGTCTATGAATAGTCCCCTCAGAACACAGTGGTAAGGGAGAGATGTAATGACTCCTGACAGAGGCCAGCAGCTTCTTTCAATTCAGCAGGAGGCTCTGGGGAGCAAAAGCTCATCTTTGTAACCGTGGCGATTAGGCAAATACTAAAAATTTGTCTTCCCGCCCTGGGTGCTGATGTCAGAAGAAGGCTGATGCAATCGTGAAGATGGAGTGAATGGGAGAATCATTATCTGTTCCAGGAAGGCGTTCCTTGCTGTTCCAGTGGGCAGAAGAGGATGGTCCCATTCTGAATTATCTTCATGTGTGTGGACAGACAAGCAGTAGGTTGGAAAGGAGTCTCAGTTTGAGGGAAAACCTCAAAGGGTTAGCATGAACACGAAGAAACTTGGGAAACAGTATTTTGAAATAATAGTCAATATTTATGTGAGCATCACTCTTCTAATGGAATGAAATCTAGAGTTTCCCGAGGCTGGGAGATCATCATCATGTGAGAAATGAGGGGTGACCCTGGGGTTCATTCTCTAAGGACCATACACAGGCTCACTTCACATTCCCGACCTGTGATAGGAACATCATCATTACACTCGGAGGTCAGAATGTGGAATGAGAAAAACATGATCTGTGCCAGCGGTTTAATGTGAAGAGGCACCAGGCCAAGAAGGTGCATAGACATTAATCCGGCTGTGGCACTGACGTAATTATGGGTTTAGACCAGCCACAGAGCTGGGCCAGAAGCTTCTCTTTAGGGAAAAGGGTATGAAGGTAATTAGAATAAAAAAAAAAGCCGAAGAAAGATGTTTTATTAAAACAACAACAAAATCCTGAGGAGAACCAAGTGTCTGCCATTCAAGGCCCTCAAACATCCATAAAACAGAGGCAGCCAAGGAGGGAGGAAGCAGCCACACACATCTTTATAAGCTCAGTGTCAGCACTAAGCTTCATGTGCATGGCGGGTGAGACCCTCCCAGGATCCCTGGCCTGGAAGAGCTCTGAGGTCCCTATGACTTATAATCCTGCAAGACAAGGATCTTCAGAGAGAATTTCACAAGTGCAGAACATATTTCCTCTCCCTTGACTCTGCTTTCTAGTGTTCCTCTGCTATTGTTTAATTCTGTGGTTGATCTTTTTGAAGAATGGTGGGAGGTACTGTGTTAAGCTCTTCCGCCATGACTGCCTCAGGAAAAATGGCCTCCTGCATCTTTCAAACCAATTGATTCTGCTTAGATTAGAGTGAACAGCAACAGCAAGGACAGCATGTTATCAAGTCATACTTGTCCTGGTAAATGCAATACCTGTGCCCAGCACACAGTAGGGATGTCCCAGATGCTAGCTCAAGCCAACTAGACGCTTTATCTAAACATCGCTGTTTGCTGGTTTTTCTGTTCTGAGTAGGAGCCAGCAGTCATAACACTCCCGGGCTTTTTGAGCAAGCGTCTGTTGAGCCTCATGATCCCATTATTGAAAGTGACTAAATGGCTAAAAAAGCACAAAATTATCCTGATGGAAGAGCGTGAGAGCTGAGCATTAGTAAGCCCTTGTCAAGACATTAGCAAGAAACCAAGAAAAGTAACTGGAGCCCCAGCTTCGACAAAGCGTGAAGATACCCAAGCAGAAACTAGAGGAGAGGATAATTCCCATCTTTGTGATAAACGAAGAACATGACTGTGATGAACAGTGGACATCTACATAATAGATCACCCCAGAATCTCAGCCATAGCAGGAACGTACCACAGAGAATAGATTCTGTAGCTAAAATAATTACATGCCTGAAAATAACAGGTCAGTCTTAAGTCTCTGAGGATGACACAATTTTGTAGGTCAAAATGATGCTTATCTGTGATCCTTACAGAGTCTGCTCTGGATACATTCCAGGAAGTAAATTTCGATTGAAATCCAAAGAATACATATTAAGTAGATGAGCGGACACAAAAATGGTGACTAACTTTCCTTCACTAGTAAATAGCGCTTTCAAAAGTAGTTAGAGCAAAGACAAGAGAGCTAAGGGTCACAGCAAGCACACAGGCTGGGGAGAAATTCTCGAGAAGTCCCACGCATGTTTTGTCTCCCCAGAAGAGAAAGTGCGTTGAGGAAATACTGGCCCTGGACCCACTGTGACCAGCTGGTAAGATTCAGTCAGTGGATGGCAGAGGAAAATCCTTAGCTGAGGTAAGCTGAAGAGAATAGCCTAGGCATGCTATGCAGAAGGATAGAATACCCCTGACAAGAAACCAGACCAGCTAGAGCTGAGTGGTGTACACAAGGGCTCTTTTATGCATCAGGCTGTCGTAACTCAAAGACAGATTTAAATCTAGGATATGAGCAATTTTATAAGTTAGTAGGCCAGAGTCTTAGGGTAAATAAACAGCCGTCGGAAAAATATTCAGCGATTTGGAGAATGACTCAGTTTGTACCTCCCATCATGCTAGCCCCGCAAAATAAATTCTAGCAGTTGGATCAGTGGTCTAAATAGAGACAACAGGGTTTTTCCATAAACGAGCCAAGATGGAAATGCAGATAAATAATTCACACCCCGCTTTGGTGCTGAAGATGAAAGCCAAGGCCAAGGGGTTCACTCAATCACTAGCTACAGCTCTGGCTCTGCCACGGTCTTTTTCAGTACGGGGGTTTGAACCCAGAGTGTTGCACATGTTAGGCGAAACCCAGTGAGCTATGCTCACAGCTCTCTTGAAAGTTGGTTTACTTACTTATTTTGGTATAGAGTCTCTCTAAATTGCTCAAGCACACCTTAAGCTTGCTACATTTTGGCTTTTGCCTCCTAGGTAGCTGGGATGATTGGCATGTGCCATTTACTTGATTGCCATTGACTGATTCCTCCCCCCCCCCCCCCCCCCAGACAGGGTTTCTCTGTGTAACAGTC